>JAECUM010048374.1:14315-269473 GCA_016617855.1 Megalonaias nervosa
TAATGGCACAGCAATACATGAAAAAGGTAATGATTTGTTGGCACATTAGGTGATGGCTGATGTTTAATGGCACAGCAATACATGAAAAAGGTAATGATTTGTTGGCACATTAGGTGATGGCTGATGTTTAATGGCACAGCAATACATGAAAAAGGTAATGATTTGTTGGCACATTAGGTGATGGCTGATGTTTAATGGCACAGCAATACATGAAAAAGGTAATGATTTGTTGGCACATTAGGTGATGGCTGATGTTTAATGGCACAGCAATACATGAAAAAGGTAATGATTTGTTGGCACATTAGGTGATGGCTGATGTTTAATGGCACAGCAATACATGAAAAAGGTAATGATTTGTTGGCACATTAGGTGATGGCTGATGTTTAATGGCACAGCAATACATGAAAAAGGTAATGATTTGTTGGCACATTAGGTGATGGCTGATGTTTAATGGCACAGCAATACATGAAAAAGGTAATGATTTGTTGGCACATTAGGTGATGGCTGATGTTTAATGGCACAGCAATACATGAAAAAGGTAATGATGTCCCAAGGCAGCTGAAGTAAAGTGCCTTGCCAAGATTTGTAGCAGGAAGGCTGACCAGGCCTGGTCTGGACAGGATTTGAACCCACACCCTTCTGGAGCAAGCACAACATGCTGACCATTGACCTGCCACAGCTTCCATTTGAATAAGTAATTGCAGTGTTCTTTAAGATCTGTAAGATGAGGAACTGATGTATGTTTTGTCCCATGAATTTTTCTTTACCTTCACTGATGAAGAAATGACTATGAGCATCTTCTCTTACTGATATTTGAATTATGCTGACTGCTTCTTTTTGTGAAAATGTCATGAATAAATACCTAAAGGTGATGAAATTTTAAGCCTGAAATTAGCAACTTCACACGTACAATTGGTTTCTGTTCCTAAGAGAAAAACTCGTTTAACTTCATTGATTGACAGTTTTTACTTTACAAACTTTAAGTTTGTAATAAAGGCATAATAAATTCAATAGATTTTAATTAATTTCAGATTAAGTTGTGCCACAGTATTTACACAGAAATGAAATCAGATTAAAGGTAAATAATAAGATACCCATTTTCAAATTGTCAAAACTCTTGATTGTGAATTAATTCATTTTGCAACATTCTACTATTCACCACAATATCATTCAGAAATTTGCCTGTGTCCATTCAAAATCACAAAAAGGCATGGTGTTTCTACACAATTAAGAGTGCCTCACAGGAAGAGATCTCATCCTCTCCTTGAATGCCATGAGCAGGTTTTGTACTGGCCCTGAACCATTTTTGTTTCATGGTTTAAACACATGTATTTGATTGTAATAATTAATGTGTCAATATTGCTTCCAGAAAGAGCAAAATATAGTTAGGGCTGTTAGCCTTACCATAAATCCAGCCAAAATAAATTTGCAAATGTTCAATCTGTAGGCTTCTTAAATGAATGAAGAAAAATATAAAGAAGCCAAAAACGCTGTTGCACTGAATGAAGTGTAATTCATTGTTATACACTTCAGTTTGAAAAATTAACAAGTCAAACTTTCAGATAGCATGACAATATTAATTTGGGTGGTATAAATTGTCAAGAGCTTGGTATAGTCTGATTTTAATTTTCTCCTCTTCAGGACCACTTTTCACATGCCTACCATAAGGAAGAGTTATCAGGTTTTGTCATCCATCCATTTCCTATTGTGTTTCTGCACAATAGACAGAGCTCTCAACAGTCAACAATTACTAAACTTTGTAAATAGCTTGCAGTTGTGGTAAAAATGAAGCCAATTGATTTGAGGGTAAAAATGGTCTAAGTTCAAGGTCACTGTATCAGAAAATGAAAATTGTTTCAGCTCCAAAAGATTCTTGAACACAAGATTGCCCTTTGATACATCCCACAGAGAGCTCTGCCCTTCATTCTTTTTCCAGTTGCAGCCATTACGGGCTGCTTAAATTTTTGGTTGTAGAGAAATTGTCTCTGCTTCATGTTTTATGTCACGATTTTAGTTTTCTCTTTATGTGCGTCATTTTTCAGTTCGAATTAAGCTTTCTCTTGAGCTATTCACCTTTTCTTTCTTGGTTATGTTTGGTATAACCTTCCATTTAGATTCTGAGCCCACAGGGTGTTAGCTTACTATAAATGTTATTGCTGAGAATTTATTTCTAGCTCATGTAACTATTTAGTAAGTATTTCAGTCCTTGCTGAATTTGGTCTGTGAACTCATATTGATTCTGTATATTGCTTTATTATTGTAGTGAATCTTCATATTTCACCTTTTTGAACAGGACAGGTGATATTTTTTTCTCGGAAAAACTTTTTGACGCCAGTATTTTCCTATGCATTGTGTTATCAAACATCACTTAATTATCTTGGAATTAGTATCGGAGATTATTCATTATTACTATTATCTTTTTTGTTAGCAATCTTACCAAAATGGGTATTTGCTAATTTAATCATCACCAGTTCTCAGATATGGCTAGTTGATATCATTAATTATCTTCGGTATTAGCTGGTTGTTTTATTGCCTTAAATAAATTTGGTCTGCAGACTCGTATTGATTCTGTTTATTGTTTATTGTTGTAACCAATCATCATATTTCACATTTCTTTTAATGTGTCTTAGGCTATTTTTATCTCTAAAAGGCAGGTTGCACACCAGCTTTTCCCATTATGTTGTGTTATTGAACACCAGTTCATTCTCAGCTTGGTATTTTTCCTATTTGCTTTAAAACATCAGAGATTCTTTGAATTCTCTGAGAAAACACCAAGATAAAGTGAGTTCTTACTGTTATTTTAGTAGCTTAGACTTAGTTTATGCAAATATATTTACTTGCATAGAAGTTTTAAATAAATCTTTTCAGCATTTTTTTTCAGCAATGGCTAAGCAGAATGTGGGTGGGTGTGGCCACAGGAATTCCCTCTGTAATGCACATCAAACTTGCCTCTCTGTGGTTGGCCAAATTGGACCTCATTGAACTTGTCATACTTTAAGGAAGGAAGAGAATTCCTTCCTTGTCTTCAGAGTTTCCCTTCCCTGGCTTCCTCAAGTCTCAGGGCAGGATTACCAAAGTCTCTTAAGAGATTTTCAGGAGGTAATAAATGAGTGAAGAGAGAGTCACACCCTCCCTTTAGGGGGGATTAGCACTGTTCCCATTCCATGAGGGTAGAATGTGAGTCGCACCCTCCTGATAGGGAGGAACAGCACCATCTCTTTTACACCATGACAGTGAGTGAGTCATGCCATGACATCAGGGGAAAGGAGCATACTCTTCAATCCAAAATGGCAGAGAGTGATAGAAGAGCAACTCCTATTATTTGCCCACAGCTCTGTGTTGGCTGACAGCGAGTTTAGGCCCCCCCCCCCCCAGCAGGAGCAGCACCTTTTCAGTCCCTGGGGCTGATTGCAGTGATGAGATCAAACCAGCCGGTAAAAGGAATGCTTCGATCTGAATGCAGCCATGGCCATCAGGACTATATCTACATCTCCCAAGTCTCCCGCTTATCAGAGTGATGTTGGGTTGCACAGGCCTGCCTCCTAGGAGAGAACAGGATGAAGATATCCTTTTTATCCTTGTCATTTTGCATGAGTTTGATACAGAACAGGCATATCATTCCTTCGGGACCCCTTCTTCCTCCCAACCATCAGTAAAGGCAGCAGAAAAAGATGAGATCAGGTTTTTTGACAAAGCGGTAAATGACGTATACTGTCTTTTGCCCAGTGATCTGTGTCCCAAGCCTTCAGACTCTGGTGACACTAAAATTCTTTCCATCTTGGAGAAACTTTCTGGAGTTTAACCTTAACCATATCTCTTGCTGTTCCTCATGCAGTTATGATTGAGGTACTTTTTCAGAAGTTTAATGAGGGCCAGGACTTTACTTGACAACATAAAGTGTGGTCTGTTCTTCCCCTCCCACACAAAGATACCCTTGATATCAGCATCTAGTGTATAAGGTTTCTTTCTGTTCCTGGCCAATTGAACCTCTCACTTTGGGTGCAGAAGTGACTCAAGTGGGTATTTCCATGGAAACCTGGACCTATTTCCAAATTTAAGCACTGGAAGCTTTAGGCCAAAGACTGGGTCACTTGTAACCTTAGCCTCACATGCTGAATATTTTTTCAGCATGATTGTTTAACATGCTGAAGGTGGAATCTCACCAATATCTCTTCATTGTTTATTGGAAGTGGCGGCAAAAACATCATGGCAGGTGTTGTCCTTGCCTATGCCTTGTCAGCATAGCTTCTTCACCTCCAAACAGATATTGCACTGGGTACATCCAAGGTCTTATCAGAGCACAGTAAGAGCACAGTAAGAATCTTCTGAGGGCTGCTCCCCAGGAATCACATATTCTTTTCAGATGGCTCATCCCATTCGGTATTTCAGAGACCCAACACTGGTCATTTGCATCCACTCCTGGCCAGCCAAACTAGCCAAATAGCAAAATCATCCAGACTGACCACTGGATCTGGTAGCAAAGTTCTTTAAAGCCACATAACCTCACTGCAAGCAACATCCCATTTCAGAACTTCTTTAAATAGTCAGGCCCAAGAAGGGTGTGCCACAAAGGCCCAGGGAAGAAGTTTGTGGGCCCTTGCCTCTGTCCTAAGGGCAGGGGTGGACAGTTGTAGGAGCATGTGCTCACTCCTGCAGTGTTCCTCTTCCACTGGTTCCCATAGGTACCAGGTTAAACCTCCTTTTCACAGGCTTTGTCTGGCATAATTGTCAATGGTTGGGTCCTTTTTTATATCATAAAGGTGGCTACTGGTTTTCATTTCTGGATCTCCCTTCACTGGTTAGGTCCTGTTGTTCTTCCATCAGTTGTCTCTGTTGTGATTAAAGGAAGAGGTGTTCTCCCATATTCAGAAGGGTACAGTAGAGCGGTTGTGCGGCAATAAGCAATAACTGCATTTGATAAAGAATTTTGTAATAAGTATATTTTTGTTTACCTCTAAGGCTACCTTGTAACAAAGCCAGTTGTGTTCTCTTAAATGGTAATCCCATTGTAATGCTGTGTAGAATAACATTATGACCTCTAACCAGAAGATACAACAAGTTAATTTTCCTTGGTTCTCATAGTGAATGTTCACCATATATACATACATTTATTTATGTATGATCATTTGTAAATGCGTTATGTCTCACTTTTAATTACTGTTACTTTCAATTTATGTTTTATTCTATTTATTGTACTGTTTGTAATCATCATCATCATCATCATCAATCCCTTAATCCAAGAGGTCATTGGGGCACCACAGTTGACTTTACAACCAATTCTCTCCATCTCTCCCTGTTCTCAACTGCCCTTTGGGAATCTCCAAATCCCATGCCTGGCCACTCCTTAAATGTTGTCTTCCCACCTCTTTTTCTGTCTGCCTCTTCTTCTGCACCCTCATGCTGTGCCTTGCAAGATTGTTTTTGCTAGTGCAGATGATCTTGAGACATGATCGTACAACTTCAGTTTGCACCTTTTTACAGTGGTCAAGAGGTCTTCATAGGATCCGATGGCTCATTGGATCCTGTTGTGGACTTCTTCGTTGGTTACATGGTCAATGTAACAGATGCCCAAGATCTTGTGGTAGCATCTCATTTCGAAGGTTTGAATCCTTCTTTGTAATATAAGGAGGAAATAAAGATATCAATAAATTTATCAGCCCATTTGAGGTCACCATGTATCCCAAACCACCTTTTTAGTTATTGGTAGATCCATAATGGCTAGCTAGAGTCCTAGTCCTGCAGATTACATCTGTCTTTCTGTTGGCCATTAGTGTTCCAGGCTGTGTCTTCATGAGAGTTTACTCCATTTCAAGATTTTGCCCTTGTGGGGATGAGTTTACTCACAAACAGGATTAGTCTGTGTCCTGGGACAGTGTAGTCAAGATCCTATCCGTGTTGAAGGAGCTGAGAGTATTGACCATGTTGTCAGTTTGTCCTTTTCTTTTAACTGCTAGTAACCTTGTATGCCACAATGGACCTGGTTCCTTATTCTGGTGAACTGGAATCCAGAGAGGGCTGCTCCAGGTGTTCAGATTTCTCTAGGTGTGGATTTCCACCATTATCTGATTTGTGGACAAATTGGGACTGTTTTCTGACCAGAGTCAGCCTGCATGCCCCTGCATCAGATTTAGGGCGTGGTACTCATCTAGAGCTGAAAGGACCGGTTCCTTAGGATTTGTGTTCCAAGGAGAATCATTCCTCCATATCAACAATTTGGGAATGAGGGCAAAGTTCTTAGCCCTTCAGGGGATGCATCAGTGTAATAAGAGTTTGCTGCATGACAGTCTCCTATGATGACACATTAGTGGTAGCATACCTCAGAAGACAAAGGAGCACAGACGCCTCTTCTGTCTGCATGGGGGTTTGGAATATCCTTTGCTGGGTGCCTCAGAAAGAATTAGCTTCTAAGCTAGCCACATTCCTCATAAAAAAAAAGATATTTTGGGGGACAGTCTGTGAAGGAAAGGGAAGATAGTCTACACAGAATAGTTTCCACATGAATCCAAGGCAGACTCTTTGTTCCAACTTTAAGGCCCAAGGATTCATGATTCAACAATCTTCTCAACCTGCTGGTAGACCATTCTAGGACATTACTCCAGAGCCTCCCACACTACTGCTGATAGATTTTCTACTTTTTCACTTGGCTCATTTAAATGATCTTTCCACCAGGACCAGTTTTCAGACAAGTCAGCAGGTTCATTGATTCAGTTCAGGAGATGATCTGCATCCAAGGTCTATGATGCCAAGTGAAGAATCTTTTGGGAATGGTGCTGTAGGAAACTTGTCAATCCTAGTCATATTTCTGTGAGTGCAGTGGCTAATTTTCTTCGCTTCCATTTGAAGAGAAACGATGTTCAGTTTTTACTATCAAGAGCTATAAGGCAGCCCTATCCAACACATTCAATTTTCAAAAGACCTGGCCATGGGAATGGACTCTCACTTAGAAGACCTGTTCAGGTATTTGGACCTGCCAAGACCAATGTCTCACTTGCTTCTTCCCTTTGCCATCTATTTTTTTTAAGAGACACCAGCTTCCTTCGGTTGCTCCAGTCCCTTTTGAGATCTTCAGTCTTATTCTATCTGTGCTGAGGATGATCTGGTTAGAATTTTATGTCCAGTTAGAGCTGCATGCTTGTATTTGGCAGCTACTGAAGGGAGAAGAAAGAGTAGGAAACATCTTTTTCTCATACTTAAGGATTCAGCTGATCTTTCAGCTTCCACCAGTTCAAGGTTGATTGCATGTACAATTAGGAGAGCTTATCAATTCTTTCCTAAAAGAGAGACCTTTCATCCATGAAATTAAAGCTAAGAAGGTTTGAGCTATGGTACCTCATGGGTCTAACTAACTTGTTAATGTTTGGAGGATGTGTGAAATTCACATATTGGCAATCTCACACTACCTTCTCCTTTTACCTTCCCTTGTTGGCTCACCTTAGTTCATTGGTCCCATTTGTGATAGCTAAAAAAGTGAACCATGTGGATACCATCCTGAAGTAGTCTTCTATTCTACAGGCCATTTGTGGGATCATCAGCATATCACAAGCTAATAAACTAAGGCATGCAATAGCTACAGGTTTTGTATTACATGTATTGACATTAAAATGTAGTTTTGGGTGGTAAAACTAATTTTAATATAATACTTACCTTTTTCTGTTGCCATATTCACTCCTCCTTCTCCACGATGATGTCCCAGTTTAGGCTTCATCTTAAAAAGAATGAAGGACAGTATGCATGGGCAAGGTGTCGACAGGATGGACCAGGGCAATCTCATGTTCTAGAATCTTCTGGTTGACCCTAATCGGAGGATGAATTCTCTTAATACAGTTGGGTTATTTTCTGTACAGAAAATTACCAGCTATGCAGTGGCAAAGTAAGAAATATATCATTAAAATTAGTTTTACCACAACCAAAAAACTACATTTCATGGTGCTTTGGCACCTTCAAGAAAGTATGGATCAAAAGAACTTTATAAATTGCTTCATATGCAAGGAGCTCAATCTTTATCTCCCTCCCTCCCTGTCTCACACATGCATGTGTGCACACATGCACATACACACACACACACATTATTCATGTAATTGAATATTTGAGTTGATTGCTTGCTATTTTCATTTCTGTCTCATTATAGCACAAAAAGTGCCCAATTTGAAATTTTTCACATCTTTGTAACAGTTTTAACAATTCCTTTTTCATGGTGTATGCTGGAGTGGAACAGTGTATTAAGGAGAGATTCTGAAGTCACTGAGAAATTGTATCTTTTAGTATTCAGGTTGACTCATTAGCGAATCAATAGAAAATACATGTAATACTTACACATTCTATAGATGATACAGGTGTGATAACCTCAGGGCTACCCAGGGCAAGTTGAACATTTTTACCGTATGAGCAAGTTAAATATTTTGTCCCTTGACTAGATGTTTAGGTTACTCATGAAGGGAGAAAAATATAAATTATTGTCACATTTTACAATTTCATCAAACTCTCTTTTATGAACATGTACAGCATTGTTGAGTGATCCCTGTTTTGGAGTGATGAAAGGGCTCAGAGATTGACCTTAGCATCCTGTATTTCTTTTAGCTAACCTCAGTGTGCTAGACCTAACTATAAACTACCACACTGCAGACATCATAGCAATATGACTGAAAAATTGTTAAAGCTACATTAAAACTCCATCACACACAAACACACACACACACACACACACACTCACATTATATTTTGATCACATGAACTGAACTTTTGTAAACTATCTCTCTTCTTATTTTTGAAACAGAGTCAAAGGTAGTAAATGTCCAGCAATTTTTGTTCCAGGCAAGAAACTGTTATCAACAGAAAACTTCCAAAATACCCATTACAAGATTCTAATTATGAAACTTAAACAAGTGGATAATTGTTTGTAGTTTTTACATGAACTTATAGCTCATCAGAGTAAATATGAAAATAAGTGCATATATAGGCTTCTTTTTATCATACATTATATTCCAAATTTTCAACTTGGTTCTCATTACTATCTCAGGATCAGTAAAATTCATTTTTAAAAATATCATATCATTAGCTTGCAATATTTCTCCCCTGGTCACCTCTTGCGCTTAACATTTGTCAAGTGCTTGCAATCAGAGGTTGAATTGAATTAAATTCATAATATCCTATTTCTTCTTATCATTTATGGTTCCCATGGGTTGGATCATATGCTTTGTCATGCTTTTGAAAGGTCTAATAATTTTAAAATCTCCTATTTTGTTTTTAAAAAATTATTAAGATTTAATTTCCTGTGTGCTGAATTAATAGATACTAGCTGACAATTCTTTTGCCAATAAATCTTGATTATCTTTCAGACTTACCATTAAGTTACAGGTGCCCCTCCCTTTTATTGAGC
The DNA here is from genome assembly GCA_016617855.1 of Megalonaias nervosa. Taxonomy (NCBI): domain Eukaryota; kingdom Metazoa; phylum Mollusca; class Bivalvia; order Unionida; family Unionidae; genus Megalonaias; species Megalonaias nervosa. The sequence continues at coordinate 23,692 of JAECUM010048374.1, forward strand.
CAAGATACTTATTAAGTTACCATTTTATTTTGGCAAATTTGAAGGCAAATAAACATTGATTCTATATAGTTTATTACCAACCTTTCATCACAGTTATTGTTGATGAAATCTTGTGTATGGAGAAATAATTGTACCATGCACACTGAAATATTAGACTTCCGTTGCTTTGAGTCCTTTAATTTAGTGCTGGTGACACTAATTAATGACCACAAGTGCTTCCGAAAAATGAGAAACATAAAGAGTTTTTTTTTTTTGCTGGTGCTATTTAATATGACATTCGTAATATAATAAATCATAGCACATAATCCATTTCATTAAGACCACTGGATCAAATCTTGTATGAACTATGTAATCAGACAATCAGATGCAGGAATACTTTTGAACAAGTTTATTACTTAGATGGAATTTATCGCCTTTCAAAATTCATTCACTGTGTGGGACATTAATGCATGTGATATAGCAAGTGAGGCTTACTTGTCATGTTCTGCATTGTATGTTTAAAATAAAGTTGATGAGGGCTATTGTGCTACCCCACCCCCATCCCTGCCATTATTATAACGCAGCTAAAAGCATATACACATGTCTGACCTCAATGCATCTCAACCATTCTTTCTGCTTAGGTCGTAGGCCTTGGTTTAGAGTTTGTTTCTTAGCATCTACCGCCATGGAAGGTGCAAATGTTCATTGTTGGTTTCATTTTTGTGTTTTGCCCAGATATCTACACAATGTATACATCCTGCGATACAGGTGACACTCAATTTATGCCATGGATGCATTCCAGAAATTAAGGCATAAATTGAATATTGGCATAAATTGAAAGTAATTTTTTTCACACAATACTTGTAAGTTAAAGAAGTTATGGGGAAAATTATGCCTCTAAGTTTTCAGGTAATGATTATTTATGCATAATTTTCTCAGTGAGAGATGAGATGTGTACATACATGAGCTGCACACGAGTCACAGCAAATAGTGCCAAAGATGGTAGAAAAACGAGCACAGTAGTGCAGATTGAATGTTATTTCTTTATTATAAATGGGATTAAAATGAAAGTGCTTAAATCAAATTGGCATTTAGTAAGTGTCACCTGTAACAGGCATTGTGAAACCAGGTGAGTGAATACAGTGAATCTTGATGATTTCTCCACCCTTATCACAAAAATAGGTCAATGTAACCAGCATTTCATTGACTTTGGTTAAATTTTGTGATTTGTTTCTCAAGCTTCATTCATGCTAGAATTATCAAACTGAATGATGGGTGCATCTTCAATAGCAGTATCCCATTACAACAAATGTGACTCGTGTTTTACATTTTACTGGCTTTTTGCATTAAGTTTATGACCACATAGTTGTTTTTGCATCCAGTACACATAATTGGTTTGACCTTGATGAGTATGCCACCATCATAAGAAAAGTGGATCAGTGTGACCTATATTGCATGCTGTTCTGACATTAGTTAAATTTTGTGTTTTAGGTTTATTTCTTATGCTAGAATCATCACTCTTGATGTATGTATCTCTATTATTACCACACCCTTACAAGAAAAGAAGGTTGATTTGACCTACATCTCACATTTTACTAGTTTTGAATAAAATTTTGCATTTCACTCATGACCACAGATTTTTTGCATCCTATATACATACTGTTTATACCTGGAATCATGAAAATTGGTGAGGAGTTGGATCTTGATGTATGCCACAACCCACAACCACATCACAAAGAGTAGGTCAGTGTGACCCATCTTTAAGCTTTACAGACCTTTGCTGAAATTTTTGGTTTCACTGATCTTGCTAGAATCATTAAACTAGATGATTCTGTTCATCTCTATTAAATTCACTCATAAAAAGGTTTTGTCATTGACCTCCATTTGATATTTTACCAGCTTAGGTTAAGATCATATAGCTAATGACCATATAGGTTCTTTCCATGCTGTCTAACTACTGTGCTGTCTAGAAGCATGAAACTTGGCGAGGGGATGCATCGTGAAGAACACCATTCATTGTAGAAGTAGGTCATTATGACCCATATTTTGCACTTAACTGATGGGTTAAATTTTTTATTTCATGTTCATATTCTGGTACTGTTCATGATAGATTCATGATATTGATGATGATCCACATCATTACAACATAAGACAATATGAAGCACATTTTGACCTATATTTCACTTTTTACTGGGTTGTTTCAGTTTCTGCATTTAATTCATGACCACTTATGTTCTTGGTATGCTATCTACATACTATCAGTCCTAAAATTATAAAACTGAAAGGATTCATCTTGACCTATATTGCAAAAAGAAGTATCTGTGGCCTATATTTCATGTTACAATCTCCTTAAATTTTGTGTTTCAAGTTCATTTATTGCATGTTGTTTATGTCTGAATTTTGAAACTTGATAATTGGATGCATCTCAGTTTTAGTACTAAACCCTTATTATCAAGGAAGGTCATTGTGACCTACTTTCATGCCTTTAAAACATTAGTATTTTGTATTATAAGTACCCATCATTATAACTCATGATAAAGGTTATTTTTCCTGAGGCTGATCTGAAACCTTGTATGAGATGCACATCTGATAGAGATTGAGATTCCTCACTATCAAGGATTATGTCACCTAACAGCTACCTGAAGGACTACTACAGGTATGCTATATTTAGAGACAATGTACAGTACAATTGGATAGATGAAATCAAACTAAAAGAACAAAAACAATAACAAAATTTGTCTTTTTATTATGAAATAGTTGCCTGGGTTATATAAAAAAAATTTATCATCAGTGCAATAACTTGATCTGGATACTTCTATTGCATCACGGTTAGCAGAAGGAAATTGCAATGTTTTCATTGTCACTATCGTCATCCATTATTTGCTGAATGAAATCACCATCTGAAGATGAATTATAGTGGAGTCTGCTATTTTTCATTTTCAACATAGTACTTTTTAAAATCTTGCATTTGTAAAACTTGTGTACTAAATGCATGGTAAAATACTACTGCATTCTTGTTCCAGGGCCCAGTGTACCAATTAAATTTAATTCACAGCCATTCATGTCAAGTGCAAGTGCCTGAATGTGTGTAAACAATTGCTTACTTAAAACAGATCAAATGCCATGACAAATGCTGCAGGACCACTGCCAGTGGGGTGACTTGTGTGCTGAAAAAAGCACTTAAAGTGTTAACAACTATACATGGTATATTGTATATTGTTTTTTTTTCTGTTATCCTCAATAGGTTGACTGTTTATTGTACCTGTGAATAAATATATGAATTCAGATGTGTGGACAGCATGCATTCATGCAGGCTTCACCTGTTGAGGCTTCTCAAGGTAATTATACTAATGAATGAAGATGGTCATACTGGCTGTAACTCCAAGGTTCTCAAAGCCAGTGACCTTCACGCAGTAAAACTTCACTTCTAGGGGTGGGCAGTGATAGATGCTTCCAAAGCATGTTTTTATGATATCCAGGGGTGCCCCTACCCCAAAAAGCACTGATATGTTTCCTGTAGTAAGTTTTCTTTACAGTTAGATGGTTACAATTATGCTCTGGAAATACATTAATGCAGGAACCTCTTGGGAGCTTTGCCTTCTGGACTCCCACTAGGGGTTAATTCCATAGACATCTTGCTTACTTGTTGATGTGCCCCCTCCCTCCTGTAATGTATGTGGATCTGCCCCAGAATTTATTTTAGTACCTCCACTTTGATATCACAGAAAAGAATTTTTCTTTATTTGTTTTGTGTCTTGTTTGCACTGTCACAAAAACCAGCATTTCATTGTCAAGACCACTTTAGTATGAATTTATTTTCTACATGATAATAAATGCTTACAAGGCTGCTGGAGACTGCTATAAGCTTTATAAATGCAGGCCATGAAATATATGATTGCTTTTTTATATCAGTGTGTAAATATATATGGTAATTGATACAAATCACATAAAATTTTGGAGGAATAAATTTCACCACTGTCATTTAAATGTTTATAAAGTCCTCTAGAGTGACGTAGGCTGCTTTTGCAGTAGAGTTGAGAAATGCCAGTTTCATATTATCAATGGAATAAAGACCAATTTGAGTTTTTATATTTATCAAAGACAGTAACAAAAAGGGCATTCAGCTTGTGATGATACTTGCTATATATGCCATTCAGCTGGAATGGCATGTGCTTTTTTTAAACTTTCAACCAGGTCACTGGTTGTTGTGGGCTTAATGCCATTTTTCAGCATATGATAGGTTATACATGGCGGCCAGTCTCAGTAGAGGAGGATGAACCCAGGAAAACTCCAGGAAGAACCACAGACCCATAGTAAGTTACTGACAAGCTTTATCACATACCCACATTGGCTGAGTTAGAGACTCAGACCCACATAGACAGAGGTGAGATGGCAGTGTTTGGTAAAGGCATGTGCTTTAAACCACTCGACCACCTGGGACAACTGAGTTATTCGTAAAGGCTCGATTGAATGTGTAAATGCAAATATTTAGATGTTGAATGCAGTACATTATATACAGTCAAGAGTTAAATGCTCTGTCTTAGTTTCCACTATGATTAAAAGTGAAAATTACAATTTATTATTTACCTCATCTTAATAATTTTCATTTTGGGTGGTCACTGTGGCTAAGTGGTAAAGGTTTTGGACTCTTAATCAGAAGGGGGCAATCTCAGTTCTCAAAATCAATCGTTCCAGTGGCCTAAATATTCAGAGTCTCTGCCTCGTATGCGAGAGGTTATGGGTTCGAACCCTGGCTGAGTCATACTAAAGATTTATAAAAATGGTACTAGCAGCTGCCTTACTTGGCACTCAGCATTAAGAGGTTAGTGTTAGGACTGGTCATCTTGGTGTCAGGATAATGTGACTAGGTGGGACATGATGCTGCAAGTCTGTGGCATGATGCCCTGGTGCTGGACATCTCTATAAACTGCCGCACTGTAGATATTGTTGTTGTTGTTGTTGTTATAGGGTTTAACGCCATTTTTCAGCACAAGATAGGCTATACATGGCGGCCAGTATTAATGGTGGAGGAAGAACCCTGGAAAATCCCGGAAGAACCACCGACCCACGAGAAGCTACTGGCAGGCTTTCTCACGTACCCACGTTAGCCGAGCCTGGACTCGAACTCACGCAGACAGAGGTGAGATGGCAGTGATCCGTAACTGTCAGAGCTTTAGACCACTCGGCCACTCGGGGCCCCTGTAGATATTGTAATGATATGACTAAAAAATTTTAGAGCTATGTTAAAAATCCAAACCACACATAATTCTTACTGTCAGATCAGCTATTGTAGTATGTCTTTGGACATGGCATTTTCCTTTGCTTGGTCAGGCATCATATAACCTTCATAGTGTTGCTGTGTAATAAAATGTCTTTGCACCCCACCCTACCCCACCTGTATCCCCCACCCCACCCCCCATAATCCAGCCAATCTTACTATGTTCTGCATGTTTGAATGAATCCATTTGTGGACCAGAAAGGTTGTTGTTGTTGTTGTTGTGGGGCTTAACGCCATTTTTCAGCACACGATAGGCTATACATGGCAGCCAGTATTAATGTGGAGGAAGAAACCGGGAAATCTGCAGAAAGAACCACTGACCCACAAGAAGCTACTGGCAAGCTTTCTCACATATCCACATTCGCCGAATCTTAGACTCGAACCCACGCAGACAGAGGTGAGATGGCAGTGATCCGTAACGGAGAGTGCTTTAGACCACTCGGCCACTCAGGGCCCCTGGACCAGAAAGGTGATGTGGCTTAAGTACATCCAGGAGTCAGTGACATTTTCTGTTGAGGTTATGCATGAAGGTTTAGATAACACCAGATTCCATTTAGGAGTTATTCATGGCATGTCAAATACTGCATATACTCACTTATAAGATAAGATGAATCCAACTGCAAGCGGCACAGACTCAGACCTGCTATTACATTATGCGCCGGCAGATCAGAGTTTGTGCAGTTTGTTAGGAGTAATCAATTGAACAAACAACATAGACCCTGATCTGCATTCGTATTATGCTATGTCAGACCAGGATGTTTCTTGTTTGCAGTATGCCTTGGCTTATAAGCAAGTACACATGGTAACTTTTGTACTGAAATGGTTAAATAACATGGGGAAAACTTGAGAGGGGGAATATCTTGCTGGGGTTTTTTCCACATCAAGGGTACAATATCACAATATCATACAATAGAATACTTAACAATTGTATGAAGAGAATGGGGCCTTTTTTCTGTGGGAGTTTTTATCAGGTATTTCAGAAATTTAGTCAGTCATATTAGAATGCTGAAGATAAAAGGTATTGAATCTTTGCCAAAAGGCCATGCAAGAGATGGTAACATGTGTGTATTGATCTACATAAATGTGGCCTAAATATATTGTTATGGTTATAAGTTCTACCTGTCATAATTCACAAAATTTTATATTTTATAAAGCTAACTAAAAGGGTAAACATCAAGTGTAAATTTATCAGATATTTCAGATATATAGTCTGAATCACTACAGAATGATTGTAAAAGAAAATATATTTAACTTTTACGTAGATTTTAAACAAGGAGATGTTAACATACCATATGTACTTAATAATAAGTTAAGTCCAACCACAGAGGAACGTAGACCCTGATCTGCCATCTGATAATGCTCTGGCTGATTAGGTTCTGATTACTCATTACAAAACTTTTTAAACCCAGATCTGTGATGTATATGCAGTGGCAGATCTGGGTCTGTGCAGTTTTCAGTTTGACTTGATTTGTCATTGAGTATGTATGGTATGTACAATTGATCTTCATAAATACTGTGAATTTACTTTTATTTGTGGTGTACCATTGTTTGTCAATTTCATGCTTACTTCAAACTAGTATTTCAAGACCAAGTGAAAGGTGTCCTTCCTGTTTAAAAAACAGACACACTGTAGACACTACAAATGCAGGTACCCAGAAAAGGTAATTTTTATTTCAAACCACAAACTGATACTCACAGACAAAAAATTAAATTCTCATTTGATTTCAGGTTGAGACTTACAAAGAATCTTGATTGTTTGTAAAGTCTGTTTAGTACACATGAAATTTGTGAACCTGTTTAAAACATGTCAGCGGGTTTGGATTATATTCTTTTCTTATTAAAATGGCAAAAATTGCTTAACACAAAAAATTTTAGATTTGAAAGCTCAATATATCACTCAATTTATCATCAAAAAGAGTAGTTTGTGTGCAGAATGTTGGAATTGTCATGTAAGGTGAAAATTTTATCAGAAGCATTTTGTAAGATTTTGATTTAAAATATTTTCTCAGTAAAATAACCAAAATATATGAGGAAATAGTGATATATGAAAACTTTTGTTAAGTGCTTACTGGTGGAAACACTTTAAAAATAAATGCCAATTAAATAAGCCTTATTAATTGAAATTTGTGTTTTAATTTCATCTTTCAGTTTGGTTTCAGTGTAATTATTTTAAATGTTATATGCCCTCTTCTATTCAAATGTGAAAAGAGTCTGATGGATGTTATGGCGAAACACAAGAGTACTTTGAGAACCTAATTGAATGCTTATTCAGCAGCTGAACTGGCTTTATGTTGCCAACTGTTGAAAACTGATTGATTCTTGGACATGATGACACAACCCAATTAACAGATTAATTGTCTCCGATCAGTTACGATATATGAATGATGCCAACAACACGGTAATATTCAGGTTTAGGTCTGCATAATTTCTTGTAAAAAATCACACACACTGAATACAACTGCCAAGTTTTTGCCTTTGCCTAATCTGTGGATTGTTCTTCAAAATATGCAGTGTTGCATTCAAGCTAATGCCATGCAAGTTCTAATAAAATGTAGATATTTTCATCTACTGATTTTCTTTCTCAGCCAATATTTTTTCTCAGTCTAGATGTACTGTTCTGGAACAGTGCAACTGCCATGTGCCAACTTTATATGTTACAAGGTTCCTGCACAGGTCTGGAATTCTGGAAAAGGTCCAAAATTTGAAATTGCTTTTCCAGGTCTTAAAAATATCTGGAAAAATTGAAGAAGGACCAAAAAGTCTTAAAAAATGTTATAAATTTTCATTGTTACCACTGTCTTAGCTGGAAACTGGTAATACGACTACTCTTTTGCATTTGGGAGAAGTTGTAGCATACAGATTCGGAGTTCCTCAGGAGGTCTGGAAATTTATTTGTGGCAGGAACTTTGTTCTTAGTACAAATGACATGGAGTTGTTCTCTGTCATTGCCATATGCTATTAATGAAGGAGTATACATGTATTGTAATTTTTAAAATGGCTAACTTGAGGAATGAACAAAGTGCAAACATATTGAATGTTTTGGCACTGGCACATAATGGGTATAATTCTAGCCATGAGACTGTAATTTATTTGTGTTTTGCTTACAATGCATACACATACTTTTATTCTGAGAGGGAGGCAACTCTGACTTTACCAGATGCATGAATTTGTGCATACTGCATGTCAACTTGATTTATATTAAAATTTTCTAAAACTGGTTTATTAACTTTAATTGACTTTTTAAGGCTTAATATCCAATAATATTAAAATCTATTGTAATAATCTTTGTATAAGAGATAATAATTCTTACGTACAACAAAAGTTGCTGGTGCTCCCAGCACCCTGCCCCCAACCAACCCTAAGTATTCACCAAAATTTGAGTCTCCCTTGCTGTCATGCACCCCTATGCAGCAGCTGATGTTTATTGACCCCATTGCTCAAAAGTTATTGAGGAGGAGGCACCTATGGATTATAAGGTGGGGATCTTGATGGTTTCAAAGTTATGATCCAGGGGCCACAACTTGATGCCACTAGGCTTGACCCAGAGGCCTCATACGGTACGCTTTCTCATCTGATTTTGATGACATCTGGGTTGGTAATTACATGCCAATTCTCAGACATGATCTCTAGATTTGGGAGTTATTTTTATACATATGCAAAACCACCACCACCTATAGCATAACCCCCAGGGACCATATCAAATTCTAAGCCTGCTCTGCATATCTGCAGACCAGCTCCAATCATATCTATAATCTTGAAGTCACTCTTTTGCACTATGTAGGGGGAGTTACACAACATTATGTGCATGGACAGGTTGGATTATGTAAATTGCAGTCTTGTTTCCCAAAGGGTGCAAAGGTTAAAACAGTTTGGTAGGCCTGTATTTTTGCTGTAAGTTTATTACATTTTGTATATGATACATTAACAAAGTATATTAATAACAAAAATGAAAAAAAAAAAAAAATAGAAAGAAACTTAGCTGTTACAAAAATGAAGTTTCCAGTTAAGTACCATTTGTGATAAATTGTTTATATTTTATTGAAGACAGGCTATCTTGGTGATGGAGGTACAGTATATAAAATTTATGAAATTTGTTATGCTAAAACATTTAGATCCAGGAGAAAAGCCCTAGTGAAATCCAAGAGCCATAAATGCAAGAATTTTATGGGGTGATACCCCATAAATGCAAGAATTTTACAGGATGATACCCATTTTAAATCTCCCACTTTTCACATTGTAACACAATTGTTCTGTATGCATTCATTCTGTGTACCCATTTGTTAGTGATTTAAACCCTGATTTGACACTGCATTATGTAACAATAGATTTGTCTGTGCTGATTGCTGTTGGTTGCATGTTATATTCAAGGAAGTACCATAAGTCTTTGCCCTGAGCAGGGTTCAAACCTAGGACTGCCCAGTACTGGGTTTAGCATTACAGCCAACAACCTGTGAATATGTCAACTTCTGTGCTTGAACAAAATTCTAGCTATATGCAATAAAAGTATGTTGAATGTGGAAATAACAAGAATGTTATTTTGTTTTGTTCTTTTCAAGCTAATGTTGTATGATATAACATTAACATATTTTCTTTATACTTATTTACAAATTAATTCATTGACTTTATTCATTTTACCTCAGTATTTGTCAGCATTATATTTAACTTATTTAAGATAGTTCCAATGAAGATTTCCAGACATTTCAGAGAAATTCTACATGAATTATGTACATTTACCCAATATACTCCTGTACAAATCCAATCCAAATGCAAATTGTACAGACCCTGGTCTGCAATTGCATAATCATTGGCAGGTCTGGGTCTGTGTAGTTTGTTAAGAATAATCAGTAGAATGAACAACAGAGAATCTGATCAGCTCATGCATTATTCAGTGGCAGATCAGGGTCTGTTGTTTGCAGTTGTACCCACTATACCTGTGTTGTGGATATACCTTTTTCAGAAATAAATATTTACAAGATCTTTACCCCTCTAATAAGTCAAGTCCAACTGTAATCAGCATAGACCCTCATCTGTAATTGAATAATGTACTGGCTGATCAGGATTTTTATTGTTTGTTCTACTGATTACTCCCAACAAAATTGCATAGACCTAGATCTGCAAGTACATTATGTGATGGCAGATCTGGGTCTGTGCAATTTGCAATTGACCATAATTTTCAAGGGAGCATAAAAGGTATTAATACTGTGATTACCTATTACCCATCTGGATGAAAAGAGGTGGTTTGATAGATCCAATTTTCCAAGGTATTAATATGGTTTTAAATTGTCAAGCATAATCCAAACCTTTGATCAATGTGGGTTAGTGTGGCAGGGGTGCATTTGCACTTTTCCTTTCTTGTTTTGTTTAATTTTCCAGAGCAATGCATTCAGCTGACACATAATAACAAAGGATTAGTTTGTCTCAACTTGCACTGTTTTGGGTTGATTTGTTCTAGATTCATCCATGTGTCTGACATAAAAAGGAAAGTTTCAAAATTCAAATATTAATGTTTCATTCATTGATTTTAATATTTTTAAAACAACAGGTTTATTGCTTTTCTGTAATCTGTTAAAATATATAGGAAATTATCTCAGCTGGCCATAAAGCCTAGTGAACATATTGAGTTGCCCAGAGTCCAATAAATGTCATCCATTTTCTGTTATTCATACATCAACAATTACTAAGTCTATTTAAAATTTCTTCACAAAATCTGCTAAACCAATTCTGATCAAACATGACAGATCGTCTTAAATAACTTCTTCTCCAATCACATCTCAACAGAATTGGACCAAATTTTACAGAAAGCATTTTGAATTAAAGGACTTTAACAGTTTTCAAGTTATGCTGATGGTTACCATTATTAAAAACAGAATAATCTTTAAGTAACTTATCAAAAAACTTTTTTCAATAGAATTGTCCAAATTTGACATAAAGCATTTTGGCCTGATGGGCTTTCAAATTTAAATGGATGATGCTGATCCATCATCAGATATGGCCACCATTGCTACAAATAGAAACCCTAATATGACTGCTCCAAAACTCCCAATAGAATTCAGCCACCTTTAACAGAAAGCTTTCTAACAGAAAAGTGCTTCCATTTTTGTTGAAATTTTGCTGATTGACAATCAATTATGTCCACCATTACAAAATCCATACAAAATAGTAAATTGCTTTCTATAAAATCATTCAACAGAATTTGAGCAAATTGACAGAAAGGTTCCTGTTTTTAAAGGCTTTCAAGTTTATAGATATGATTCCAGACCCTTCACTATCCCGCAATTCAGTTTTCCATGACTTCTATGATTTCTTGGTAATCTGGAGAAAATAATGCCCAGTGGAACAAAAAAATCCTGGAGATTTAGACACTTTTTACATGTTCAAGGAGAAAAATTTGAGGAGCATGGCATACTTTAGGGACTGTATGCCATGATATGGATTAAACTCAAATGTTAGACAGAGCAAAGAGATCACAAAAATGCTGTATGTGGGCATGGAAATCACATGGATTTCCTGTAAACTACATGCAGAAGATAGAGACCACAGAAAGATAGAATAGGCAGAAAGATGAAAGGATGGTGAAGAATAGTAGCAAGCAACAATTACCCACTTCTGCAGTTCAGGGTAGTGTGGGAGTTACAAAACATTCAGAAAGAGTTAAGGACTAATTCATACATGTGAAGATTATTGAGAAACAGCCTTTATTTTTTGGCAGTTAAGCATTGTTGGAAACAGCTCTGCAATAGACTTAGTTACAAACTGGAAATACACAAAATTGTTGTAAGGTTTAACACCATTTTTCAGCACAAGATAGGCTACACATGGCTGCCAGTATAAATGGTGGAGGAAGAACCTGGGAATACCCCTGAAAGAACCTCTGACCCACGAGAAGCCACTGGCAAGCTTTCTCACATACCCGCATTGCCATTTTACAATAAACAGAAGCTTTCACAAAACATATAAAATGTTACACTCTTTTACTGGTAGATCATTTTTCCATTTGTGACCACTGAACTATTTTGAAAGGACATGCCTCATACTTCCTTGGAGAATGTATTTTACATCTGTTCAGAACTGCATATATTTGTCAGTAAAGGCGAATGATAATAAATATTTCCCCATGAAATATGACCACCTTTTCTTCCTGCATTAAGAAGATTAAAATAAAAGGTGTATATTATCACTGTTACGTATATTAATTTGCATTGTTTGTTAGTTAGGTTTTTTTTAATAATTGTTTTTATTTATTTCATTAGTGTATATGCTTTTGTCATACAACATCGTATGTTGGACTTAACCTTGTCAAAAATCAAGTTTATTTTCTACTTGAACTAAATTATTGATTCTTTTATTTTATTCTGTAAACAACTAATATGCAACTAAAATATTCTCTATGTGTATGGGTTTAATATCAGGATCATTATTAATAAAAGTAAACAGAGTTTATATGGGTCTGGGTCCAGGTTATTGGGATTCCCCTACAATATACCTGGCATACATGACATAGTCCAGGTTAGATATTATAATTTCCATAATGGACTTTCTAATTATAACAAAGATTTTATTTTATAAACATTAAGAAGTTTCTACAAGGTTATTTCCATTAGGTAATAGTTATTTTTAGAATTGTGACCTGAGGTCAAGTAGAGGACTATATAATCTTGTCACTGGAAAAATTATTCATTTGTGCATTAAGATCTAGCAGAATCAGTTTTGTATTGTTGTGTCCAGAAGTTCATTTGGGATGGAATTTATTTCTTCAGATTATTTAATTCAATGATCAGCATCCCTGGAAATACATAGTGCTCATAAAAAATAATATTCTTGGACTGAGATGTTCACTGGGATTTATAGTGAATTCAGACCTGGAATTATATTACTGTGTTTCAACAAAAGATTGTTGGTACAACAGCACAATACAGGCCACCACAGGCACATCAACCCCTTCAGTGTTTGACTTAATTTGGATTTCCACTGAAGTTTATTCAGAACTTTTATTATTAGGACTTGTGTCTATTTCTAGGACTATTTTGGAATTAAGTTCGCAATACCATAAGTTTTTTTTTTTGTTTTTTTTATTTTCAATTTGTACTCTAGAGAAATAAACTATTTGTTGAATTTTACAAAGCTTGTTGCTTTTCACTCTTGTTTGTAACTTATTTTAAGAGCATAGACTTGTAACATAAGAACCACTCACGTCACAAGGCAGTGTCCATACAAACATGAAATGAATACTAACAGACATGGATATGGCAAGCAGTCATTGTGAGCCTAAATCTAAGAATGCTTCAGATCGCTCATGTTGCTAATTTAACAAGAGATATTACTAAATTTTATTAATACAGGAACACATGCTGTTATTCAACAAGCCTTTGGTCAGATCTTGATGCATCAAAGAAACCATGATGAACAGAGAATTTTTCATTAACGTGCCAACCTGTCTCTCTGCAAAAGTTAATACTTCTGCAGACAGTCTGTGTGCTGATATTTTAAAACTTCTTCCACATCAAACTTGGCACCTAAACAAAACTTCCGGTGTCAGAATCAAATTTGAATGCGACATTTTATGTGTATACTTATCATGAAAAATTTCAAATGGCAGCATTTGAAGTTAGGCTGTCAGTGTCTGCATGCAGGCAATTAAATAAATTTTGCACTGAAACTTAAGCATGCAAAAATGTTTGGCAAACTAAGATTTTTAACTTTGTTCTTATTTATCAGTTGAACAAAATACCAGTTAGGATGTTTTTTTCTCAGAACAGTCATACCAGGCCTGTAGTTAAATACACAAAGAAAAAAATATAATAATTCCAGAAAGTTTTTGTTTTTCTTTGATGGCAAACAAATGTGTGAAGAAAACAGCGAAGAAAAGAAGCATGCTCTTCTCTATATGCTTGTTCATTTATTTTTTATTTTATCAACCTCTTTTTAGTCATCGTACAACATTGGATTAAAACAAAGCAAAAACATATAATACCATTTTACAAGTTCCTAATTTTAAGTTTATTTTTCCATTCATTGGTTAAATTCCTGATTTCTGTGCAAATTTCTGCATGTATGGATTTGTGAATGACCATAGATTTCATGTGTAGTGTGTGCATTCACAGGTTGTTTCTTAGGTCCAGTTTTCCACCTGTGGAAATTTTTTCCTAGATAACCAGTTAGGTAACTCTGTGCTTTGAAATCAATATTCCTTGTAATTTATTTATCTTCCTCAGATGTCTCAAATTCTAATATTTCCAGATGGTAAAATATAGAAAATCAATGATCTGTATTTTTTTATTGCGGGATTGAGATGATAGTGACTGTTTTGTTTCTGCATATTTCTCAAGACTCCAAGCTCCAAAGAGGCAAGTCAGTTACCTTTGACTGTTACTTCATTCTTACATCTTTCAGGTTACTGTTTAAAGCCAGTATGTCAGCAGCCCTTTGCTCTGATATTGAAAGGGTTTACTTGCACAGGGCTTTCATCTCTTTGGCTCTGATAGCATCCCCCTCCCAAAAGAGGTCTGTAGATACTGGACTTGATAAATTTAGTGAGCAGGTATTACACATAGACACCATGTAAACACATGTAGAAGTTGCTTTCAAATTTGTATTTCAGCAGTAAAATACAGTAACATTAATTAGCATATTTGATTTTGAAATCTTTGCCACTTTAGTGTATTCAGCATGTAAACTACTTGACTGAATATCCTATATCTACTCAAAGCATAGTGATAACACTCTTGCTAGCATTGATATGCATTTGTGTGCTAAAATTTGTGAAGTAAAGGTTTATTTCAAGTATAAAGTATGTTTTGGGAATATAGAAAATAGGAGCTGCTTGTAAAATTTAACTGAAATGTTAAACATGTTTTTCTCATGAAATGGTCTGGAAGAGCTTCATTCTTGGAATGGTTTATGGTGTAGTGTTAATTTTTGTGTTCTTTCCATTAATATTCATATCTATAGATATGGGGGTATATGACTCTTCATGTCTGTCTGCATATCTTTGTGTCCATCTCACAATCTTGTGAACACAACTAGTCACAGTTTTTGGTGGATTGCCATGAAACTTTGTTGTGTGGTCATGATCTCAAGATACGCATACAAAATCAAATCACATTGTTCTTGCATCATTATAAGAGTTATTGCCCTTTTTTACTTGCAGATGAGTACAGCATGGAACAAAATCTTGTGGACATAACTAGTCTTATTCTTTATTGGTCACCATCAAACTTCTTGGTAAACATTAAGGTCATCTTTTGTTGATGTGGATGTCGACAGATCAATTTGCTCCTGCAATTTTTAGCTCTGCTCATAGACCAGAAGAGCTTATGGCATGGCTTGTTGTCATTATCTGTCATCCATCCACCAGGTAGCACAAGTTTGATGTTGCTGCTGCTCCTAAATTGCTTAGATGATGAAATTTGACATACACTTACCTCCCAAGGTCAGGCTGGTCACTAAAAGAAAATAGTGCTGCTAGAACATTCATTATGGTGGCCATCTTGAAAATCTTTCTATTGCTACTCATTCTGAATTGAGGATGGAGTTTCAACTGAAAGACTTCTTATGATGTCTAGTTGGTCCTAAATGAAAATGGTGCCAGTCTGATATCCAGCAGCCATATTGAAAATCTTGTTATTGCATCTTCTCCTGAAAGGAAAGTAATGTTGATTTGAGTTTTTATTAAAAGATGTATTATCGTTTCTAGTTGGTCCTAATAGAAATGGGTCTGCTAAAATATCCAATATGGCTGGTACACAGCCATCTTGAAATCTAGTTATTGCTACTCTTCTTGAATAGAGTATCATATCAACATGGAGTTTAAAAATGTCATATGGTGTCTAGTTGGTCCTCAATGAACACAGTGCTGATCTGACAGCCAATATGGCGAACATGACAGCCATCTTGAAATTATTTTATTGCTACTCCTTATGAATGGGAAGCCATCAGTATGGGCTTTTCACAGAAGACTTCTTGTCTAGTTCATCATCTTGAAAATGTTATCACATCTCCAGCAGAATGGATATTCATATGAACATAAGGTTCTGACTAAAAGACTTCTTAGATACCTAGTTTGATTCTAAATGAAACTGGTGCTGATCAGACATCCAGTATGAAAAGTTATTGAGATTTGTTCAGCTTTTAAAATCCAAGTGGGGAAAGATTGCACAAATTGTTGAATATAACACAGAAAGTGATGATACAGAAATAACAAGCACTTTGTCATTTAGGCCTTTATTGTTAAAGAATAGAGTCGTTAAATGCTTATTTTCAGTTGTTCATATACCTAATAATAATGTTGTCACTCATCAGCTGCCATTTGACATTGCTTTTACCCTCTTCCCCGATTTAGGAGGTAGGTATGTGGGGGCAGGGCCCTCCTCCTCATAGAAAAATTCTAGCAGTATTTTTTAATATGGCCATCATAACAGCCATTTTGAAATTCTTTTTAATGATACTTCATAACTTAAAATTATGTCAGTATGTGCTTTTACCAGAAGACTTCTTGTGGTGTCTTGTTTGTTTTAAATGAAACTTGTTCTGATCTAGCATCCATTATGGCCACCACAGTGGGTAATGCTCTGAAGTGGATCAGATTATCTGACATATAGAGGGTTATCATAGATGGAGCAACATCAGATCCAGCACTGGTTGTTAGCAGAGTACCTCAAGGGAGTGTTTTGGGTTCCATCCTCATCCTGGTGTTCATCAATGATCTACCATCAATCATCAAATCCAGCAGAAGGCTAATTTGAGATGATTGTGTTATGTATATTTAATTTGTATTATTTGTTGGCTTTTCTTAAGGATATTTTGTTACATACATTTGTATTTTGTACTTGACCTCGTCCAAAATAAAGTTTACTGTGTGCCTGAACAGGGCCATTTATTTTGTAAACAATGTAATACATAGCTAACATTTCTGTGTGAGAAAAGATTAAATATTAGGATAATTATCAGTGGAAGTAAGCATGTTTATCTTAATCTGAATCTAAGATATTGGTATACCCCATAGAAAAACATGTACCTGATGTTTGCCACGTTCTTTATTATAATTTTAGTCATAGACCCTGTCTTGTTGACAACTTATAATGTGATAGAAATGAACTTTTGACCCTCATTCTGGTTCTATTTTTGTGTCTTAGCTTTTTATATAATGTTGTTTACTTGAGAAATTACTCATTCTTGCATTAACATCTTTAGCAGAATCAGTCTTATTGTTGTGTTTAGTGTTTTATTTGGGTGGAATTATTTATTCAAATTATTATTCACTGGAATTACAAAGTGCTCAGTAATATTATTGGACTGGAACATTAATTTGAAATTATAGTGAATTCAGACAAGGACATATTTGGATTATTTTATTGTGATGCATCGGAATACAGTTAGCACATCACTACACTACAGGTCACTGGCATATTAGCATATTTGAGACTACAGGCACATCAACACATTGAATTTCTGGAACTTATATGGCATATCACTGGAATTCAGTTGGAACTTTATGCATTTGGACTTGTGCTTAAAACTTTTAGGACTATTTTGGACTTAATTTGCATTACTGTAAGTTCATTTTAAATTTTCACTCTTTGTTCTAGGGAATAAATTATTTGTTGAATTTTACAAAACTTGCTGGTTTTCACTCTTTTCTGTTACTTAGTTTAAGACCATAGAGTAATAACAATTATTTAGTCTACTGGAATATCAACACTGCCAATGGTTGCAGAATCCTACAGGAAAACCTGAACCAACTGACTCTCTAGTAAAGAACATGGGCTATTCCTCCCCCCCCCCCAATTGAAAAATGTAACATCCTTAGGTAAGAAACCTCCAGTCATGTCCAACTACAAGGGGTACAAGCTAGCCACAGAGTATGTAGTCTGATAAATCAACCCCCTAAATCTGTGTTGATACTGATGGATGATATGTGGGTCTGGTGTCACCTGTTCATTAAAATGTGCAATTTTACTGCATGCAAATCTTTCCAGAACAAACCTGCATACACTTTAGACACATACTAGTAATTGGTAACAGCCATATCTAGCACAAAATTCAAAATGGCAACAGGACAGATGGCTGTGCTATTCCATGTGGATTTACAAGTCACCAGACATAGGATTTGCTCCAGAAACATAATGTACATGTCACCAGAAGAACCCTTCAGCTGATGGTAGCTCCACAGCCACAAGAAATACCAGTAAGTGTATAAAATATACACTGATGTGTGCAGCCAAATTTTCTGCAGAGTTTTGCAGCTTTTAATGAATAGGTGATATCAGCTCCTAAACCAAAAAGCAATATCATCAAGTTGGAGGGGCTGATTTATCAGCCTACAGAGTATGAACAAAGTATCTTGGGGTGGAATTCTCTAAAGACCTGTCTTGGAATGCCACATAGACAAGTTGGTGAAAACAGGGAACAGCACCATTGGTTTCCAGCACTGCAACTTCCAAATCAGCAGCAAGGAAGTCAAAAGCTCAGCATATTTCTTGCTTGTGTAACCTGTGCTTGAGTACTGCTCAACCATGTGGAACCCACCTAACAAAGACCTGATAAACAAGACAGAGATGGTTCAGAGGAGGGCTGCTAGATACATTACAACCAAATAAAGAAATATTAGCAATTTTTGTGCCATGCTGGCTCATCCCCAGTGGGAATTGTAAGAGTTGAAGCAAACTAAGGCCCACCTGAGCAGTTATTCAAGATAGTGTAAATCCTAATGGACATACCAGCAGACAAACTGTTCCTAGCATTCTAGACTGACCAGGGCAAATCACACCAAGAAGTTCATACAGAAGTCAGCAGTAACAAACTCTTTCAAATTCAGCTTCTTTCAACAGACAATAGGGACTTGGAACAAATTACCAGCAACAGTTGCAGAAGCTCTGACTTGGAATCTCACCAGCAGGAGCTTTTCATTATTGCATTTTAATACAGCCATCAGCTACAAGTAAGACCTAGGGATCTGCAGGGCTGTGCCAGTTGAGGTTCATGTAACTATTTGCTGTGACAGTAGCCAGATTGGTCTGAGTAAGAAGTGACATAAATATAGACTGACACTCTTTCACTTATTTCTACCTTTCCTATTATTGCCATTATTCTTCTACCTGTCATAGCACTACCTTATTTCCTGTATTTTGACCAAACACCACCCATTGTTTAATAGTCAAGAGTGACTGCATCAGTGTAGACATACATAGATAGATGCAGTCTAACTTGCTAGTGGACACAGTATCCAATTTTTTAAATGTGGTGTAATTTCAGTTGCAATCAACACCTGATTTATCCATCATTTTCAAATAAAATTGTGATGCAGGTCAAAATTGCTACTTAAAAAAGTGTATTTAATTGCTATTTTTTTTCCTAAAAAAATGTATCCTGTTTGTCATAGAATATTACAGGTATACAATACTGTATGGGTGACACATAGCAACAGGCCACATACAGTAACTGACAGTTTCCATGATTTATGTAGAAAACTAATTATTAAAGTCAATATTTGAAGTCTACTTTTCAGGTTAGAGTTAGTCTTTAGGCATTTATTGATGATACCTCCTTGATTGCATAAATGCACGCTAGAGAGCCTACATTTGACACATTTTAAGATCTGTACATTCTGATGTGTAGGGAGAGAGAGGAAGGGCAGGAGAGTAAGAGAGAAAGAGCAAAAAAAAGAAGAAAAATGAAATATGTAGAAATATGGGTCTGAGTAACACACATAAGGGCAGATATACTTCCTAGATTGAAAAAGAAATTAGTTCCAAAAGTGATATTGCCATTGTGGCAATAAAAGTGGTATTGCCTCTGTGGTGATATCATTTTTCTGCCACTGATACATTTTTCAAAATCTGACTATGAAATATATAATAAATAATTATAGAAAGAAAATCAAAATATGAAATTGTTTTCATAAAATGGATTGAGCAGCTTCTAGCAACATTGCCACTGCCAGGTTTTTAAGTCATGTGGAATATTTTTGCAAATTAAAGGTCTGCTACATGAACAAAAATTTACTAAGATAAAGAGGTCATTAAAAAATAACTTGTACAAAGTTGGATTATCACATTTTATAAAAGCATTTACACCCCACTATGTATGCCTTCCTCTAACTTGCAATGAAACTGTACTGCAACTGGCTCAACTACAAAATTCATTCTTGAAATCCGTTTATTATTCATCAGAATGGCCAAATTTCACATCCTGTGCTTAACCACACTCCCTTCTACCATCTCTTTTGACTGACCCAGAATAACCTTGCACACAAACATGTATGGATGATACTTTAATGGAGCCATATGATCCTGCAGCCCATTTAGCTGGTTATGGAGGTCTTTTCATTCATTATACTGATACCTGGTATATTGTGGTATTGTACCATCTGTACCATCATAGATTACATACATGCAATGTTGTTGTTGTTATAGTTTTCTTTTACATATACTTCTTCACTGATGATGCTAGTTCCATACTGGACATTACCTCAGTCACCCCTGGCCTCATGGTACACCTTGGGTCTTTTTATGATAATTCTCCTGTACATTATTTCTTAGCCAACTGTTGAATAATGTTCCTAAATAACTAGTATTAGTTTTTATTCAGATATCTGAATGAAATCTGTTGCTTTTTAACAATTAACATCATAATAACACAAAAACATAGTATTTGCATGATTGTACTTAACTCTCCCACACTCCAGGAGATTGACTTGCAATCAGGGAGACTCCTGATTGATCAGGAAGTTATGTAAAGGCAGAAAGTATAGATCTTTTACTCTTTTATATCAGAGGTTTACAGTCACTGCCATACAGGTAGTTTCTTCCAGATCGCTTGAAACTTGGTGCCCACAGCAAGACATGATTACAAGGTTCCTTTGCAGGTCTGGAATTCTGGAAAAGGTCTCAAATTTTAATTGCTTTTCCAGTTCTTGAAAATGTCTGGAAAAATTGAAAAATGACTAAGCAATCATGAAAAAGTCTTAAATTTTCATTATTAGAAGTTTTAGTATACAGTTTTGGAGCTCTTTGGGAGTTATAGAATTTTTTGGGTATGGGAAAGGTCTGGAATCTTTTTTTAAAATTTGTAGCAGGACACCTGTGATTAGCTACAAGTACAATATTGCAGAAAAATGCGGTAGGCAGCTCTGAATATTTTGAAACTTACAAACTCTTAACAAACTCTCAACTTATTCTTGTTTTCTTGAATGCAAACATCATTATTTGGGTCCTTCCAAAACGAACAGAATCTCTGTTGCTACATATTTTTATGAATGAATGAATTGCTTTTCTTTTAAATATGAACTGTTCGAAGTTAATCTGTTAACTCCATATTTCTTTAACACAGTTTGTGACATCTATAGTATCCAACAGGAAATGTGGTCACCAATGCTTCATAAATAGACTTTTCATGTTACCCAGGGGAAATATGCCTCAATTTCCATTCATTTACTTGATGGTGATAGCTCTAACACTGTAAAATGATTACATTGTATGTTGGACTGAATTGAAAGTGCCAAGAGTTGAAGGTTGGATTCAGATGGGAGAAGTTCAGTGGAAAACAGTTAAATCCTTGTACACATGCCATGTGGCAAGTTGCCTACTTTCATTTATCTTCAATAGTGCTGAATCCATCAGTATGGACTTTTGCAGGTGCACATTATTTTATTCAGTTAATGCTCAAAAAATTCAGTAAAAGGATAACAGAAAAGATAAAATTAGACATAGGAGTAGAACATTTGAAAATTTAGTCTGGTACATTCTTTAATCTTTTTTTTTTACAAAAGCTGGTAAATAAATTCATTTTGAAACATGTCAAACTTTCCAGCACAGTCCAGTCCAGCCATTGTAACATTATTAAGCTGAGTCTGTGCATGCAGTTCTTAGATAAACCACATCATTAATTTCAGTTTTCATGAGTAATATAAAATGTTGCATTTTTATTCAGCTTCAGAAGGCAGCCTTTTCCAGTGCAGTATTGTTTGGTCAACCTTTACCATTATCATCATGGTCACCCTTTGCTAGAATATTAATCACCCTTTGCCAGCATTATCCATATCAACTGTGTCAGCACACTCAGGGTCAAACTTTGCTGCATATAAAGGCCTTCCTTTGCCAGGCATTATCAAGGTGACATTTTGCTAACTCAGTGGTTGGTGTGCATGACTTATAACCAGAAGGGTGCTGGTTTTAATCCTACCATCATATCAGCCAGCGTTGGCTACTGTTTTGTCCTTGGGCAAGACACTTTATTCCAATTGCTTCAGTACTAAATAACCTACTTGTGTAGCTGTGCCATAAAACACAAAAACCAATCAATCATTCTTTCTCAAGATAATCAAGGCAAAACTTACTTCATTATTTACCATTTTGCCCTGGCAGATTTAAGCTTTTTTAGGGTAGTTACGGTACAAATAAATATCATAGTCCTTGGTTGTAAATTAGCCTGTGTGTACCAGAACCTTCCCTAGGTCAGGTTTTTTCCATGGTCTACTGGTATAAATTTATCATCTTGCTTTATTGATGCCTTAGTTTCTGTTTTAAGCTACATTAAATTACAGAGGTGTAAATTATAGGTACAGAAAGGTCAAAGACCAAAGTGGGATACCAGAGACAAAGTACAACAGTTTGTTAAAGGGGAAATCTGGCCATCAGACTCAATATCACTGTATTAATCCTTGTTAAATTCTAACCTCTTATACCAATTATCAAAGTTTTGGCAAGTTAGGTAATCAAGACTTATGCAAAAAGTTAATTGTTGCAGGGTTGCATGATGTTGGCTTCAGCCATGAACAATGAGAAGGATTGAATTAACTCCCTTTCTCTTATGACATTGCAGTGGCACATCTTGATGACGATTAGAGTTGGGATAATCAGGAGTTTATTCAAGACTACATTCCTCAGAATGCTGATATATTTTTATGTTACCTTAGTTTTGCACACTATTGAAATGGAAATTAATTAAATACACATGCATTAGAATTCAACATTTTTAAAAGTGGTGAATCAGTGATTCTTCATGCATAAAAGCATATACAAAATCTACGCAAGACTCACTTTTCTCAATCAAAATGTAGATATCTAATTTAAAAAAAGATAATTTTATTGGTAGATGAAAAATAGACAAATGCTATTAATAATGGTTTTGGAGTTGAATGACAATCTAAGATGTTTAATTGCATCTTCACAAACTCAATCGACAGATTGATCAAGGATAGAATGTGTCATTTGACATGGTAACTTAATATACACACTGATAAGTTGCACTTTTTCTTATTTAACAATAATTGTTTGTGGCTTTCAGTTATGACAGTGCCAAAATTATTAGTTTTTTTTTATAACAAAAACAGCAACATTTTCAAAAGCTTTGTGTGAGTGGTCTTTCTTGAGATAACTGTATACTATTACTAATATAATTTTTAATAAAAATATTTTCGTAATAAATTGTGTCATCTCTAGGTTTTAGTGTATTTTACATTACTGTAAATTGTTAGATGTTTGGAAATTTGATATGCAAATATTATACCATGGCAAAAACATCTTATTTTTTATTGCAGTCAAACAGTTACTCACCATACATATGGACTTAAATCCCTAATCTGCTGTTGTTTATATCAGGATTAAATACTGTAATCTAGTCTTTGTAGAAAAGGAGTCCAAGCAAGTTGAAATATTTTATTATTTCTGAGGTGTTGTTCTTGCACAGATGTAAACACTCATTGTACATATTGCCATTGATGTTGAGCTGAAAAGTCAAGCCCCTATGCTTGGACAGAATGGGGTCATGTCTTCCACCCATATCCAATAAGGGTTTTGTTTTAATGCTGTAAAGTGTTTCTGTTATGGCAATTACTTGAGCAATAAGCATGAATAATATGTGGATTTAGTATGCAGGTAGTAATCTTAGTAACTTGGACTTGTAATAAGTATTCAAGTAACTTGGGCTTGTAGCATTAGTATGCATGTAGTGTACATACTACACTTATTAAGTTGGACTTGTAATATTAGTATGCAGGTAGTGAGCTTAGTAATAATAATAATAATAATAATGACTTTATTTAAAGAGAGTAACACAATTAGCTAAGGATTAATCTACCTTGAGGCCCTCATACAAAGGAATTTATTTATTTTAGCTGCATCTCTGAAGCCACTGGATATATTGGGTTTGGAAGAAGGAAATAGAGTGGGCATTTCTGATCTCAACTGGAATACTATTCCAGAGCAAAGTTCCAGAGTATTGGAAACTTTTTTAAAATAATTCCTTATTTGGTTTGGGAATTTTATACTGTTTGGTAGACATGGTTCATGGGTGGGGAGTATTGCCAGGTAGCCTATACTGGAATAGTGATTGTAAATATTCAGGAGCACTATTATTGGATATCCTGTACATTAACTTGGCTTTTCTCAAACAGATTCGGTCTTTAATAGGTAATATTTTTAACTTACAGCTAAGTTTTCCTTGCTTTCTTTCTGGATTGATATTAACCCAAATGTTCTTTTTTGAAGATGTGCCAGCTTTGCTATATTTTTATCATTTGAATTACCCCATACTGTGTTACAATAGTCTAAATAGGGTTGTATGTAACTGTTATAAAATAGTTTTCTGTGCCTTTCAGGGAGAAAATGTCTTATCCTACTGAGAAGCCATAAACTTGAATTGACTTTTTTACTGATATGTTTGATATGTTCAGTCCATGATAGATTATTATCTACCAAAACACCAAGTAGTCTGTCGTGACAGACTATTTGGAAACTTTTATCCTTCCATGTCAGACATCGTTCATCACTGTCAAGATTTGTCCATTTTTGCCATGTTGAGATAAGTAATATTTTAGTTTTACCAGTATTTACCACCATGCCACTGCATGCGCACCAGTTGTCCAGTTTGTTTAGGGCATTCTGTAAAGAAATTTCAAGTAACTTGGACTTGTAATATTAGTATGCAGGTAGTGAGCTTTGTAACTTGGACTTGTAATATTAGAATGCAAACTGTGAGCTTAGTAACATTGACTTGTAATATTAGTATGCCAATAGTGATCATAGTACCTTTGACTTTTAAAAAGTATTCAAGTAGTGAGCTTAGTAATTTGGACTTATAATATTAGTATGCAGGTAGTGAGCATAGTAACTTGGACTTGTAATGTTAGTATGCAGGTAGTGAGCTTAGTAACTTGGACTTGTAATATTAGTATGCAGGTAGCGAGTTTAGTAACTTGCACTTGCAATAATAGTATACAAGTGAGCTCCCTCTCTTTGATACACAGACACATTTTGATTAGGTTAGATTCAATAGACCTCACAGCTTTAACGCAGCTGTGATACAAGTGCTGGTTACATGCCACAAATGCAGTGCCCTCCGTAAGAAAATGGCAAACCTCCTTTGCAGGAAAAAAGTGAGAATTTTAAGACAGAATTCTCCAAATTTGGTGGGTGGACCAAACTATGCTTAAATTTTTCAAATGTAAAAAAGTAAGTAACTCTATCAATTCAGTACATTTATACCTTGGTCTGGGATTACCTTTTAAGCTGTGAAGGTGTTGGGTAAGTATGAAGGCCAGCAGATGTATTAATAAAGTTGTAAAATGCATTATTGACAGTGTTTCATGCCAGCAGTATTGTTATTCAGGGTGCCAGGTTGATTTAAAGTGTTTCTAAACAAATCAAGTTCACCAGATTTATGATCCAAGTTTAATGCTTTTTTTATTCATAAGGAAGGCACTTTCAGGCATTGTATGTAGTTTTATAGTTTCTTCTGATATCAGACATATAATGTCACTAAATTTTGGCATTTCTTAACTAAATATTCCTGTATTGTTGTTCTTGTCCCTTGTGTTTTAAATTACATTGAAGCCTCTCTACAAAGGACACTGTAGGAACTGCACACTGTTGTTATCAGTGGACAGGTGTCCTTTATATGGAGATCAACCTCTCCCCCCAAAAATTATATATAAATTATTTCCTTGATATACATGCACACTTAATATGTAGGTGTCTGCCAGTTTTAAAATGTTTACCCAATCACACCACAGCTGATTTTTTGGTCTATAGTCAGATTTCATTTCTGCATATCACTGATATGTTGCATCACACCCCCACATAGTAAATCGGAACATTCTTTTTTATTTTGGTAATGATTATAAATACTACATTACTTTGCATCATGCCAGACTAAGTTAATATTCTTTCTTTATTATGGCTATTAGCTCACAGGGCCAAAGGCAGTGTGTGTTAATGGCATGGACTTGCATCCATTATACTTCCAATGGCGGTGGACATGTAGTACATTTTGACATCTTCTCTCAGAATGCCAAGTAAATTTAAATCAAAATATTTAAGATTGTTCCTTTTGACTTGTTTTATAAAAGATGTGGGGGCCCCGAGTGGCCGAGTGGTCTAAAGCGCTCACCGTTACGGATCACTGCCATCTCACCTCTGTCTGCATGGCTTTGAGTCTCGGGCTCAGCCAATGTGGGTATGTGAGAAAGCTTGCCGGTAGCTTCTCGTGGGTCAGTGGTTCTTTCCGGGGTTTTCCAGGGTTCTTCCTCCACCATTAATACTGGCCGCCATGTATAGCCTATCTTGTGCTGAAAAATGGTGTTAAACCTTATAACAACAACAACAACATAAAAGATGTGGGTTTCTCTTTCAGTTTGATGCTGTCTCACATCCATCCATCTGTCATTCTGCCTGGTGTCTATGCACTGCTTAGGGTATTCATTTGGGTGATCTTCTCATACACTGTTCCTCATAGAATCACATCAGTTGACATTTAGTTGTTTTATGGAGTGGAGTACTTCACCTTTCAGTTAAATTAGAGGGCACTATAACCAATCATCATGCAGTTTTGAGTCAGGCAACTATCGCATAAGTCAGGGGTGGGTGGGTAGCTGTATATGTACCAGTTAAATCAGACAAAATTAATTTGTCAAGAAAGAGAATGAATTTATTTAGAGATAAAAACCAAATGCTTAGCTCACTCATGATGTAAATGGATGAAACTAGTTCAGTGAGCAGAGGACTTAAATGATGTGCTAAGGTGAACAGGTGATGAGATATCAGGCCATGGCACTTTCAGTATTATGTCTGGGTATTAATAGATATGACTTCAGTACAGCAATAAACAACGGGAATTTTTACGTGTACTATAAAATAATAAAATAAAACAGAGACAAACAGAAATACATATAATTATATTGTTATAAAGGATATACAATTTATCAATTAAAAAAATATTTTATACAATTTTATATAGTGCATTGATATTAAGGCCATTAGGATACAAAGTATCTAACTTATGAATCCAGTAAGTTTCTTTTATGAGTCTATTCATATCTTCATGCACAATATCTATTGGCATGGAAGAAAAATCAAGTAGAGAGTGATTATTGGTATTAAAATGCGTTGAAATATTAGAGGAAAACTGAGAATCTCTATAATTTTTTATATGAAAGCGATGATTATTCATTCTCTTAGAAACTTGTTGAAGTGTTTCTCCAACATATTGCTTGTTACATATTTTACAGATTATCAAATAAATCACATCAGTTGATACGCATTCGTGTTATAACGTAGAGAAAATACCTCTTTTGTATTAGCACTACTGAAAGAAGTACTTTCTCTTATATTTGCACATTGAGAGCACCGGTGTCTGTTACATTTAGATGATGAAAATTGTCTTTAGTTTCTGTCTGTTTAGTTCTAATTAAAAAATCTTGCAAATTCTTGGGTCTTCTATAAGCAAGAATTGGTTTATTTTTGTAAAGTGGTTTTATGCTGTTTTTATTTGATAAATTTAGAAGACTCCAATACTTATTAATTATAAGGTCTGTATTAGGTAATGAAGGATTACATTGTATTGTGAAAGGAAGTATATTTTTCTCTATTGTACACTTTGCTGTGTTTAAAGCCTCATGTTGAGTAAGATTATGGGCTTTGTTCAGTGCAGAATTAATTATATGTGTAGGATAATTCCTATTTTGGAAATATGTTTTTAATTCATTCAATGAATTTTGTAATTGACAATCATCTGAAATAATGCATCGGTATCTTTTGGCCTGGCTCTGTGTTATACTGATTTTACATGACATGGGATGACATGAAGAAATTATTCCACATATTGGTGGATATTAGTTTCCTTAACATGAATATTTGTAGAGATAGTGTTATCAATAATTTTTATTACATTTACATCTAAAAATGAAACACGGGTAAATTAGAAAAAGATTTTCTTTAAAATGTAAGCTTAATCCATCTGTTTGGTTTAGATTTTTAGATGACATATTTATGATCTGGAACCATTCAGCTGAAGAACTGGCAAAATTCATTGATCGCCTAAATCATTTTCACCCGACTATTAAATTTACTTATACTGCATCTAGTATGCATGTTTCATTTTTAGATGTAAATGTAATAAAAAATATTTTGATAACACTATCTCTACAAATATTCATGACAAGAAAACTAATATCCACCAATATGTGGAATATTCTTCATGTCATCCCATATCATGTAAAATTGGTATAACATATAGCCAGGCCAAAAGATACCGATGCATTATTTCAGATGATTGTCAATTACAAAATTCGTTGAATGAATTAAAAACATATTTCCAAAATAGGAATTATCCTACACATATAATTGATTCTGCACTGAACAAAGCCCATAATCTTACTCAACATGAGGCTTTAAACACAGCAAAATATACAATAGAGAAAAATATAATTCCTTTCACAATACAGTATAATCCTTCATTACCTAATATAGGCCTTATAATTAATAAATATTGGAGTCTTCTAAATTTATCAAATAAAAATAGCATAAAATCACTACAAAAATAAACCAATTCTTGCTTATAGAAGACCCAAGAATTTGCAAGATTTTCTAATTAGAACTAAACAGACAGAAAATAAAAAAAAGACAATTTTCATCATATAAATATAACAGACACAGGTGCTCTCAATATGTAAACATAAGAGAAAGTACTTCTTTCAGTAGCACTAATACAAAAGAGGTATTTTATCTATGTTACAACACTAACTGCGTATCAACTGATGTGACTTATTTGATAAGCTGTAAAAACTGTAACATGCAATATGTTGGACAAACACTTCAACAAGTTTCTAAGAGAATGAATAATCATCGCTTTCATATAAAAAATTATAGAGATTCTCAGTTTTCCTCTAATATTTCAACACATTTTAATACCAATAATCACTCTCTACTCAATTTTTCTTTCATGCCAATTGTTACGAATATGTAATTAAATTGCTTGTGTTAGTTTTAAATTCTTTTTTTATTTTATTTTTGTTTCATTATATTTTATTGTAATGATAATTTTCATTGGATTTGAATCTCTTTTTGGAATATTCACTTGACCTAATTGGAACATAAGGGATGCTTTATCATTATATTTAGCTCACCTTGGTTGAGACATTTTGTAAACACTAAGCGAAAATGATTGGTCATTACCTAGGTCATGTTCAATCCACGTGTTAGTCTGTTGTAAACAGTTTCATTTTTAAATTCATTTCCAGCGTGGGAATCTGATTCTTCGATAGGTCTATTCTAGCCTACATGATAATTCACATATTTTTTACTGCGCTGTTTGGACAAAGTAAGTGATCATGTGACCCATCACGAGTGTCAAAATGACGTTTTAGTTGGGTTTAATTCTCAATCTCAGTGTGTTTTCTGGTTCAGTCGTATTTTAAACCTTGAGAGCTCTAGAGGTTTTTATTGTTGTTGCCAGTTTGTTCTGAAGTTCATCTAGTTTTTGGGATTTAATAATTCATATTCTCTAGAAAACTACACAATTGTTTTTCTTTATAAAAATTCTGGGACAAAGACGTTTAGTGGAAATTTATTCTGGAATTCTAAATGGAACATTATAAATTGTGATTCAGTGAGGAACTGTTGCCATCAGTACAACGACCTCATCTGACGTCATCGCCTTCCATATTGGAACTTCATAGAGATTCGAACCTGGATTCAATTAGAACTGTTTAGTGATAGGACTTATATTTTTCTATTCTAGGATTAAATGTTGGATTATGTTCACAAACCGTAAGTCCTATTTCATATTTTACCCTGTTTTCTACGGAAATAAATTATTTTGTTAAATTTACAAACCTTGTTGACTTCACTCTTTTCTTTTGTTACTTTTGTACGAGCCTACACGTAACACCAATAGATATTGTACATGGAGACATGAATAGACTCATAAAAGAAACTTACTGGATTCGTAAGTTAGATACTTTGTATCCTTATGGCCTTAATACAAATGCACAATATAAAATTGTATAATTTTTTTTTTTTTTTAAATTGATAAATTGTATATCCTTTATAACAATATAATTATATGTATGATTGTCTCTATTTTATTTTATTATTTTACTGATTCAGGTTTCATTAGAGACTCGTGTATCTTTTCAATTCTGTCATATATATATATATATATATATATATATATATATATATATATATATATATATATATATATATAATTGTTATGATGATACATATCATTTATGACATTTCGTAATGATGAAATTGTTATTTTAAAATATAAAGACATCATCCATTTCTTTCAAAACATTTTGTGCCTGAAGAAGCATACATTAAATGCAAAACCAGTTGCACAGAATTATCAGTGTTTGTGTTGTTTTTTATCCCAATACATGTACTAGAGAATTACTCATCTGTTCAAAATTAGTAACTTATTAAAAGAAAAGTCCCAATAACCCAGGCAATGCATGTTAACTCCATAAACTATGTAACTCAACATGCAGTAGTGAAAGCCAGATGAGAAGATCACTTCTTATGATATTGGTGTCGTGTGCAGTTTGGCAACACAGAAACAGTGTAAACATCTTAATTGATCTTTTACATCCTTAATTACTGCCTTTAAAGAAGGAATTCATAACTTTAATAGTGATTCACGTGACATCACTGAAATGGCACTTCATGACATGTGCCTTAGTCTGGTTTATGGTCAGTAACATATAGACTACATGTAGAGAAATCTAAAAAATAGAGATGTCCGACATAATGGCTTTTCATAAGCAGATCAGAATATACATTATGACAAGTAGATCTCTGTTTTACTTTAAATTCATATGGATTTCACCAATCTTAATAAGGATTTACATGACTAAAGCACTACAGTGACATGTACTTTAATCAGGTTTATAGTCAAAAGCATGATGTTACATGTAGATAAATCTATTTCAGATAGAGATCTACAACTTAATAGATTATTATAAGGAGATTTCATTTTTATTCAGAAGATTATGTAGATTTAAGGAAATCGGTAGTCAAACTCAACTTCATTTTTGAGACTCTGTAATTGTGGTTACAAAGAATTAAATAAAGGTCAGTAGTGTTTTTGTCTGGTTATGTGATATGGTCATTCATAGAACTGTTGAAACATATTTTACCTAAAAATCATTGCTGCTGATCACGTTCAACAGGTGGTTGGTCATGACAGTGCATAATTTATATAATAAAATTGATTTATGCATGCCAATTTTGGGTTATAAATGGCAGGTGTTAGCTCTTGGCAGAGGTCACTCAAATCTGGCTTCACTGTACTTGTAGAGTCACATAAGTTGGTATGTAACTCATTATAAGAAGTACTGCAGCCATCAGTCAGAACTTAGGTGACTGGCATATTTCATGGTTAAATTATATTTGCTAACCTTTGAATTAGGCTCAATTTCTTTATGTTACAGATTATATTTAGGTTATTTTCTACTATTGCTGATAGAGTGACATAAGTTTTTATGTAAATGTGTCAGTCTTTGATTCATTGCAGCAAAACAATCTTCAAAGATTGGTACCCCATGAATAAAAATGAATTTACAGTATTGTCATTTTTCTTCTGGTAGAAAGTGAAGCAAATTCTCTTCATACGAGATTTCCTTCTCACCCTCTGGCCAATAAAATGTTAAGAGACACACCAACAGGAAGTAACACATGCATCCTTGTTTGGCGTTAACACAAGTGATTTTCATTTCATTTATAAAATGTCTATAAATGACTGACAGAAGTAAGAAATGATTGAAAATTGAAGATCAAATTAATGAACAAACAGCAATGCAACTACAGTGGTAACTATACCACTGTGAAACTAATTTTTACAGCATTTACACTAAATGATATATTTCAAAGGAATTGAACTTGTCAGCATACAATTTTTACTTTTACATTGGTATTTTAAATGAGCAAATGTCATTAACAGTTTAAAAATGAAATATACAGAGAATTCCATCTTTAAAGTTTGATATCTGACTGCTCATGAAGGTTACATTTGACACATTTTGTGCTAATATTCTGGCCATGTTAAAGTGATAGCCATCCAGGAGTGATAATCTTGAACAATAAATCAATAATGCAGATGGATACTGAACATAAATGTTGACATGGCTGCTTGGCCCGGTAGGGTGGGGGATGGGGATAATGCATTTCTAGAAACTGGTTGGATTTGATAACAACCAAGTGGAAAATTTCATAACAACCTGGTGGATAGATCCCATCGCTGTTACTTTTGGCTTTCCAGTAAAGTCTGATGGTTAAGTTTTGTTCAGTCAGGTCCCCAGATAAGTCTTGGAGGATGGTGATAAAAAAGTTAGTTGGTGTTGTGGGGTACTTTTTTTTACATTTTTGGCCTTGGTTTTGCATATCTTACCCCAGAGATGTTATGTATTGTCACAACTCAACACAAACCTCATGGCATAAAGGACTCTTCTTATGACTGTTAATACTGACCCTTGGGCATTTGTTGAGATGAAGTTTTATCTTAATGAAATTCAAGGAGAAAAGCTTTCACACCATCAGTACCTTTATTAATTGTCCCAAAGAAACTATAAGTTAGACAGAACCTTCTGTATTAAACATAGAAACATCTTTATTGATTGTCCAACAAAGAAACAATCGGTCAACTAGACCTAGTGAACTTTGAATTTTACTTGGTTATGGCAGATTTGTTGGCAGTTGAATGGATACATAAATCAAAGACAAGCTGATATAAAGATATTTTAAGAACTGCTATGGCTGGTGTCCAGTCACACCTAGTATGTGCCAGTCAGTACCTCTGCCAGACATAATGGTACTGTACTAAGGCTGTTAAACAACACTGGGAAAATAATAGTTTCCCAACATTTTGAGCTAAAGCAAGGTCTGCCATAGAGGACAGTAAAGAATGTACACAGAGGCACCACACAGAAAGTGACACAGGAGAACAATAGATATTTAGATTTTGGCCTAGAAAAATTATCCAGAATGAAAAGGAGGATTTAAAGTAAATTAAAAGAACAAAATAACAAGAAATAACTACCTGTCAAGAAGGGATCTATTATTTATGAATAAGGCAAACAAGTTTGTATGTAAATTTATGTGTAGCATCACTTCCGTGCAATACTGCTTGGTGTTACCTTGTCAGATTCTTTCCATCCTATTGTATTGTAATTGAGCTTTTACAGCTCGTTCAGACATACCTTAAGAGGATTATTGGGCAATCAGAATCTCTTTTTGAAATGTTTACTTCCATTTATTAGCTTGTAAATATCTGAAATTGAATTCTTTCCTATCTGTTGAAGTGAAACCACACAAATTTTCAAAATCTAAATGAACATGTTAAACACAC
The DNA here is from genome assembly GCA_016617855.1 of Megalonaias nervosa. Classification (NCBI taxonomy): domain Eukaryota; kingdom Metazoa; phylum Mollusca; class Bivalvia; order Unionida; family Unionidae; genus Megalonaias; species Megalonaias nervosa. Next base: position 57,569 of record JAECUM010048374.1, read on the forward strand.
TTGTGTCTAAGTAAGGGCAAGAAATATTTACCATATTAACTTGAGTAAAACTGATGTCACACACCTGCAAATTTCATTGGAATGAGATTTGATGCAAAATACTAAATGTTTTTATGCTTCATTGCAAGTGAAATGTTTGTGTATGTAAATCAGCTTAGTTGATGTTAATCTTTTATGCTTGTGGTATTGAGTCACTTTTTACCATACATACTTGCTTATTAGATGAGTCCAACTGCAAACTGCACAGGCCCAGATCTGCCATCACATAATGTGCCAGCAGATCTGGGCCTGTGCAGTTCATCAGGAGTAACCAGTAGAAGAAACAACATAGACCCTGATCTGCAGATGCATTATGCTATGACAGATCAGTATCTTTGTTTTTTGCAGTTTGTTTTGACTATTAAGCGAGTGCATAGGGTACCCAAAATTTACATTAACCTTAACTGGCACATGCATGTATTTCATTGTAGACTTGCTTCTTTGCTTTCAATTTAAAAGGTTATCTTGAAGTACTGGGAGAATACTCAAAGAATGATAAGATTGACTTCAGGGTTGATGCCAGTACACACAGAATTACCCTGTAATATGGAGACATATGGTGTATATGGGGAATTAAATCTGATACATAGTCATCACACTTTGCTGACCATGAAACTCGATCTTTTCATGTTGCCATGCATCATGTGCCATATTTAGACTAATGAATATTATGTACTGAAATATAGTTATATAGTATACATGACTGGATTTATAAACAGATAGTTAAGTGAGGCAGGAGGTTATCAAATAACAATATGATTGATTGGTAAAATTGTCAGCCATAGTCTTTGAAGTCAACCCAAGAATCTGTTGTATGGAAATACACCAAAATGGGAACAAATCGAAACATTGTTCATCATACAGTGTTTGTTTGACAATATAGAACATAAGGCTTATAAAGGTACTTTCATGGGCTCAGCTGTATTATGAACAGAGTGGCTAAACCAGTGAACACTGAAGGCACTTGAATCTTTAGTTGGCAACAACTTGTATATGGATCTGCTAGAACTGGGATCTCAACCCAGGACTGCAGAAGTGTCAAGTGATTGCAGTGCTACTGTCCTGTCCAGGGAAACAATGACCTAGTCAGTGCCAGATTAAACCCTGTGGAGGCCCCTAGGCAGTCGAAATCTTGGGGCCCACTTCGCAAATTATCTTCTAATACATCAAGATGAAATCAATTCAGTATTATTTTGATCCATTGTCATGGGGCTTCTAATAGGTGTGGGGCACATAGGCTGGTGCCTACCCTGCATATTTGGTAATCGGGCACTGGATCTAGTGATCAAGATCCATATATCAATAAAAAATAACCCAGCTTTCCCATCTCTCTCTCTCTCTCTCTTTCTTTTACTTCCTCATAACACGGTTCATAGGAGTCATAAAAGTAATCCAAATGTTAAGTGAACCTTGTCACCTTATATTGAAGTATGTTGCAAGTAAGTATGTGTTGTCATTTAGTGCACTGTACCCCACCCCCCAAAAATAGTATTTTAAAATGTGCAACCACAATGTAACCTTTTCTTGTCACACAAGGACTAAAATCGAGTAAAGCTGAGTAATACTAATCAGACTAAATTGGTCCAGTTAAAGGAAATATATGATCACACCCAAAAAGTTGGGCCTTAAAGTGAGCTATATCATCACACCCACAGGATACTGAATGACCATATGGGAAGCTATATGATTATACCCACATGATACTGAGTGGCTCAATAAGGACATGATCATACCCACAATATACTGAGTGGCCCAGTAGGGACATATGATCATACCCACAGTATACTGAGTGGCCCTATAGGGAGATATATGGTTATACCCACAGTATACCCATGGGCCTAAAAGTGAGATATATGATCACAGTGACAGTGTACTGAGTGGCCTTATAGTGAGCTATATGATCATACCCACAGTATACTGAGGGTCTTACAGGGACACATGATCATACCCACAGTATACTGAGTGGCCCAATAGGGAGATATATGATCCCACCTACAGTATACTGAGTGGCCCAATAGAGAGGTAATATGATCACACCCACAGTATACTGAGTGGCCCAATAGAGAAGTATATGATCATACCCACAGTATACTGAGTGGCCCAATGGAGAGGTATATGATCACATCCACAGTATATTGAATGGACTTATATCAAAATATATGATCACATCCACTGTATACTGAGTGGCTTTATATGAAGGAAGATATATGATATACCCAAAGTATACTAAGAGACCTGAAAGTTAGATATATGATCATACCCACAGTATACTGAGTGGTCTTATAGTGAGATATATGACCATATGCATAGTATACTGAGTGGTCTTATAGTGAGATGTATGCACATGCCCACAGTATATGGACAGGCCTTATGGTGGGGGACCACTTTGTGGAGAGTTTTTCAAAACAGAAGGTTATGTGCATGCAATGATACTCCAGTCCAGTGGTGTAAATGATGCCAAAACCAATACTAATACCTTCCATCCAGTTCCATTCCCTATTACTACACTCCATGCCACTCCACCTGTTCATCTCTCTCATTCAAAAAATACCTTCTGACCATCTCTTTTCATCAGGTACCATACAAGTATTTGCTTTTTGAAAGGTTTTTTGCTCCTCCATATCTGATTAAATGTTTGGTTTGTAACAAAAAAAAAAAAAAAAAACAACAATGGCAGGAGCAGCAGAAGTAAGTCAGGTAAACTGTTTGAAGCAGGGAAATTCTTTTCATGTTGGCTCTAAGGTGGGATATTTCTTGTGATATGTTGAGCATAATTGGATTTATGTTAGTAAGAAAGTCCCTATATTGTGACATATTAGTACCTCATGAAGAGAAAGTTTCACAAAGTACATGAAGGCTAACTGTAGTCACATATCTGCATTTTTGGCATGAAGCAACTGGTGTAATGCAATTTCCTTGTGACTATCAAAACATGGGTGACAGAAAATCTCTACTAGTTTGCTTTTGCTTTGTAGCATGCCACAGAGCCTATAATGATGCTAAGTGCTTTCCATTTTTTAGTATATTGGCAGATATTTTATACTGCTTTACTTTAGAATTTACCCCTGACAGGCTGTTAAAATAATGCATGTGGGTGTTCTTGAAGTGTATAAAAGCACTTAAGTTACCATGCTTCATGCATTTTTGACTGACCAGTACTACCAGAGGCCATAACTTCATTAAAGTACTGTAAACCAGGATTTTTTTCTATGCCATTGTATGTGTATATAGGAAAATTTGGCAAACTGAGGTATGGGAAGAATTTTCAAAGATTTTTTTGTTCTTTTATATTTTGAAATAACTAATAACAGGATATAGAAAGAATTAAAATAGTTGATGTTTTTGGATAGGTTGGTGGTATTACGCTTTGCCTCCATAACACGTATATTGAATGTCTCATGCACAATGCTGGTGATTACAGTAATTGCTGAAATTGCCTGATGTAGTTCTTGTGGTCTTAATCACATTAAGAATCAAAATACAAAGGACTTTTTGAAATTTCCAAATGCAGCATAGAATGTAATCTCATAGACAGGCATGCCAGCACATAAGCCTTGCTAGCCTGCACAACAGTATACATGTGACATTTTGATTCTGCACAATTGACACCATACCCAACTGTAACTGGCATAAGACAAATGCAGCAATGCCTGCCTGCACCAACATGACATAATTTAGTTCTGTGCTGGTATCTTAGTGCACTTATGCAGCCACTCATCTGTCCTTTCTCATGTGGATTTCTGGTACATTTGTATAAAATGGCTGAGATGCTTTCAGAAAATAATATAATCCATGCCATGATGCAGAGAAATCAAAAGACTGATGTGTTGACACTCCCTCTCTCCCTCCCAACTTTTGTATTCTTAGATCTGACAGACCCCAGACCATTGTGCCTTTCCTAGATGGACCATTCCATTCCAATCCCAGGATCTCCACTCCATTCCATGCCAGTGTACCTACCTATCTATGACAGCGTAGGTATTTTTCAAAACAGCTGATACCATTTTTCATGTGCAGCCAAAGCTTTCCTCTTTGTACAGAACCATGGACCACCAACATTTACAAACAACGTTAAATTTTACGTTAATCAATTTCCAGGTATGCAGATGTTCTTAATACATCTGGCAATTCATGCAGGGATCATATCAATGTTTGTATCATATTGGCTGTGTCTAAAGTTACTGTTACCATTGTGACTTTTTGTGTATCAGTATTCTGAAAATAATATCACATGCACATTTAAACCTCTTGTATCACACCAACTGCATCCCACTGCACCCATTTTTCTGACAGTTAAAAATGTTATATTTTCTCCGTATGGTATGTTCTCATTATGACAGGTTTTCTTAAGCCAATGCAGTGGATGGTTTAGCACACCTCTTCACAGACTAGCACTCTTGATTAGATATTCAGATTGAAATAAAATTATTTGTACATCAGTTATTTATGCTTATCCACTATCCAGACCAGTGGAATTTCTTCTTGACCAATGATTTGTGTATCAAATTATTATATATCCAGAAGACTGGCTATTGGATAAAGTCCATATTTTTAAATCTCATGTAATATGGATAATTGCCGTATGACGTTATCATCTGCTAATGAAAAGGGTCACGCTGAGAGTCATTTAGGTATGAACTGTTGAAAAGGCATCAGAGTAAATTGTCAGCTCATTGAACAAAAGTTTGAAATGACTAAAAGCAAGAGCACTGCCTTTATTTAATGCTAATAAAGTAAATGATTGCTATAAGAGGAATTTTCTTGTAGAGAAGCCAGTTTTGCAAATTGTGATGGTAGATCAGGATCTTTTTCAAACGAATTCTTGTTTTGTAAGTAGTACATGTTGAACCTCTGGAGATAATGAGTACATACATCCTGCACTACCGGGAAATTAGTAAATTTGGGAGCAAGAATAGGTTTTTTTTCCTGACCAGGAAAAGCCCTTGAATTTTGCAAATATTGATCCATGTCGGGGTAAAAGTAGGAAATTTCAGCTGTCACTTTATCACAAAAAGTTTTTAAAAACAAAGGTGTGTAACTGAGTTGCAACTGAACAGATCTGGAGTTAAATTTATTGAGTTCTTACTGGAATTTTTTGAGATTGCAAAATTCTTCAGTCAGTTGAGATATAATTGATGTATGAATCATTTGGTGCTTGCCCTAAACATATCTGTAGAATCAGTCCAAGTACTCAGGCGATTGGACTGATCAAGTAGACTTGGTACATCTTGTTCCATGCCATATTGGTATCTTGGTTTTTGTTGGGTTTGTTTGGATATGAAGAACTGACTAACATCACAGCATGTCAGCAGGGCTGTGATCATTCAGAGCACTGTCAGCTTTTCCATCAAGTCGAGAAAGAAGCCTCAGATTTAATTCATCACCATTAAGAACTATATTCAGAACAACTTTCATTCACATGTGATGGCAGAAGGAAAGAAAATTGCAATTGGAACATTCTTGTCCATTGCTAATATATGTTATACACTTCATCAGAGGCAAATCACAAAAAATATCAAATTGATTTTTATTCCTACAACTATTTCCAAGCTTTTTTTGTGACCTAACAGAATTGGACGAGCAATGTTCCAATCGAGCTGTGGTGTGTGATTTTTGAGAGTGCAAGAGAGAAATAATAAACTTTGTCTTCCCCAGTTTCCTTTTTGAAATATAGAGTTTATGAATATAAATTGATAGCTTTCTGCTTGGTAGTTCACACCAGGAACATGGTATTAAGCTTTATGTGAAAGTGTAAAGTGATATCATATGATCCCAGACCTGTATGGTACTTTGGTTATCAATATCTAGGAGATCAACCACAGTGTTATTGCCTAGACTGAGCAAACAATAAAATAAATTAGAAATTAAGGGACTGAATAACATAGATCTGAGCAAAAATATAGAATTGAACAACACAAGCCCCCGAATGTAAAATATAACAATTTAATCAATTACAAAAGCAAAATGAAATTGAACATGACATTTGAAAGATTCAATTTCTCTTAGAAATAGAATTACAAAATTTATGCAAAATGCAGTTAGCCATTCTGTTATCCTGATAAAACTAATTTCATCATAGGATCAAGTGACTGATCAAACTCAAATTACCAGCATGTCAACATAACCTGACTGTTTCTGGTCCTTTCCAAATCACTGGTTGTGACAGGTCTGTGTTGCCATATTTCTCCTTTCTCTCTCTGTCTCTCTCTGTCCCCCCTTTTGGGATCCTTATCATAACTGGGTTGTCCTCTGCACTCCTTACCACTGTGTAGCAAAGGTATGGAGCAATTGTTTTTCCTTCAAATAAATATACTACGCAACCTAAGTATTTGTTATTCAACAGAACTAAGCTAATGTGGTCAGTTTGCAACCTGATACTGGTACACAACTGTATTAGCATGAAATTAATGTCTTTTTCCTAGCTGCTTAAGTGGCATTCCAGACTGGAACCATGTCATAACTAGATCTCTTTGATAACTATTCTGACCCACTGCGGGCTGTAATTTACTAGGTGAATGATGTTGGTTGATACACACCAAATTCCTTGGTTAAGAGAATTCACAACTTAATTAAACAAATGAATTAATGGACTTAACCTTTTGTTTTAACTAGATTACTTGCTAATTAGCAAATCATTGACATTGACATAGTAAAATCAATTCTTAGCATACATGATGCATATCATTTAAGACATAAATTAATTCTTGCAATTCATATCAGAGTAATGCATGAAATTCCTACAATACATGATTTCTATTGCATACAAACCACTAAATCTGAACACATTCATATCAATGAAATATTGTATGACATTCTTACAATACATAAATCTTATAACATTCAAGACAATGAATGCATGATTAACTTCTGAACTGAAGGTAAACTGAAGTATGAATATAAGATGAATAAATTCAATAATTCATTACAAACATCAGTGAGCATATTGTATGTGATTGAGACAATACATTTGTACCCTTTCAAGGCTTGCTCTTTCTATGGAGCCAAATCTCTCTCTAGTTCTTGGTTTCTCTAATTCTTCCAGACCTCCATCCCTTGGGTAATTTATTTAACAAGAAAAATTACATGTTAATTTCCTTGGAGTCCCTCAGACTACCCTTTTGGCAGCACTGCTGAATTTCATCTGAGAACTTACCCCTTGTCTAGCTTAGCCAATCAGGATTAACTTTTTGTATGTCATTTCACCTAAACAACCCCAAAAGTCATGTTCACTTCACCTTGTACTGGTTTGAACACACACACACACACACAAGCACGCATGCATGCATGCGCACGCACACACACACACACACAGTTTCAATGTGGTATAAATAATCAAAGTAAAATGTTGACTTTTTTTAATTTTCCCATCAGAGAAGAATATGAAAAAAAGTAGTAAAAGATAAAGATGTTTTATGTTCTGTTGTCAATTTTGGTGCTAATTTGATGATCATAAATGCCAGAAATTGCATTGCTTTCTATGGAATACATGCAGAATATTCACACCTGATCCATAAAAAAACAAATGTAGCCAAATCTGAATCTAATTAAGTTGCAGTGCACATGTCTAAGTCCACTTTTACTTAAAAAATTAACGACAGTATCCAGTATTTCATCATACAGATGCATGAAAAGATGGCTTCACATGGAACGGTTGCCTATTTTCGACTGTTGACTATTTTTTTAGTTTGCCATTTTAAGTTATACAACAGCTGTAATGAAGCATTATAAGCAAAGTGTTTCAATATTTATAAACTACTAATAAAATTTCATCAGCATTTTAATCATCTGACATGAAAATATGCACAAAAGTGAATATTTTGAACTTGTACACCAGCAAATCTTAATTTTTGCCAAATTTGCCCTTGAGAGAGATAATTTCATTCAAATATTAGAGTCTGGCTTGGATCCTGACCTGTTATGATTAAATGCACTTAGAACCAATGCTACGCTGAATGGAATGAGGTAAAAGTTTTAGCAATGAAGATTTACTGACATTAGATGTAGCAGAATCATCCCTGTACACTGTACTTAGAAATCTACCAATTATTGGGACGATGATCACTGCAGAATCCTGTGCTCTGTGTGTTCTTGACTGCAATTAATAAAATGTCCATCATCAGATTACGCTGAAAGTAGTTGTTAGGGTACCATCTAGATGTAAGTGGAATTTAAAAAAAAATTAATATATATATTTAAGGGCATTTTTTTCCAAATTTCAAAGAACCCCTGTCTAAAAGACTTTCTTCTCATACCAACATATGTACTTAAATAAAAATAACATTTTAATTCCATAGATTAATATGAGTTACATGAAAATTTATATGAATTTCAATAGTTATAATTGTTTCTAATGAAACAGCCTGTGTTTTGGTACATGGGCATGTGTCTAATTCAGATGTTATGACTTTCTGATTTTAAACATGCACGTTTTCTTAACCAAATGTTTTTTATTCCATTCTGTAAGGATTGTAAGTGATCCTTGAAAAAATCAATTTCACCTAGGAAAAAGACCTGGAAATTCTTGTTCTAAAAAGCTTAGGAACCATGTACATAATGACATAGATTAAAGGGTATTGCTCCAGTCAGGAGTTTATTTGTGACTTGTTCTATTTCCAGAGTAGACAAGTATATATTTGTGTAAATGCATCACCCTTTTGGAAAAAAACATACAACAGTTATCGTCCCAATTATATTGTAATAGTCTTTAGAATACTGACGTGATCATTTAATTTAACTACAGTTTATTTTGTTAGTGTTCAACTATTTTAGCCATGCAGTAATGAACTGTTTTGTTTAGTGAATTGTTTGCTTGATGTCATGAACAAAGTCCTAATGTATCATGCCACTTGAAAGTAGCATTTCCCAGTGGTATTATCAATTCTTTCTGAGATAATTATTTACAAATCTATTCTCTTTCAGACTATGTCAGTTGTGGTGAGGACAGTATATTTGTTGTCATAGGTATGATGAGGTAAGATTGTAATTTAGCACAAAAAAAGGATATATCCATGTACAGTATATACCCAATTAAAAGTTAACCCCAACTGCAAACTCTACAGACCCGTATCTGCCGTATGCACCAGCAGATCTGGGTCTATCCAGTGTTTTGTGAGTAATCAGTACAACAAACAAAATAGGCCCTGATTTGTCAGTACATTATGTGACAGCAAATCAGGGTCTATGTTGTTTGCAGTTGGATATGTCGTATAAGTGAGTATATATGGTACAGCATATGAGTTTAGCATGCTATTAAAATTCATTTGTAAATCATTTTAAAAATTGATGTGGATTCACTTGGCATGCTGATTTTTTTTTTGTTGAAAACTATAACTTGCTAGTTTAGTTGGAACTTAATTGTTGCTTATTTGGAAATGAAGCTATACCAATGTCAGTGTATTATGTGCAGATATTTTTGATCAAAAATGATTTAATAATTAAGGCATGTGTTTAGCATCAATTACAAAAATTAATACTGATATGATCTGAAAGTAGCAAACATAAAATTTGTTTGTCCTAAATGCCATGTCCATTATTAAAATACAGTTTCCTCACTTTAAGGAACATCAGTATCATACACCCCTATGATAAAGTGGGTATGGTCATGGGTTTCATTATATTATGTAATAATTAAATACTTTAATATTTCATAAGATGATTGTACTCACACTGGCTCCTGGAGGGGGGGGGGGGAAGTGGGTTACCAAGTTGTATAGCACAAATGTATGACAGACAATACAACAAATAATAATGCTGTTTAACTGTTTTAATTACCATTAAGGATTTTTGACGGATATTTTCATATTTAATTGTGTTTAGTAAAGAGAACTGAGTTTTGAAAGCCCATTCACCTGCTAAGGAAAAATGAGAATGACTGTTTTTAGCTGTGAACTGGTTAGAGTGGTTAGAATGGACCTCTAGAGAAGACAAAGCAGATACTGTGGAGATTTCTTTATATATACAGCCCATAATAGAAACAAAAAACAGATTTCAATAGTAATTGATGTGTGTGATGGAGATTTATCAGTTAGATGAAATGAAATGGGAACCATTTGTTGATCCTACAGGATGAATGGAAAAATGAACAGAGACAAAAGCAAACATTCTGCTGAGTCAATTTCATGATATATGCAAATGATGTGATAGACCATGTCATTTATGTAAACCTCATTTTTTTCAGTTGAAGCTTTATTTTTGTATGATTATATGAAAGAAAATGATTTTTTGAGAATATAGATTTCAAATTCAGGAATATCGTTACTATTTTCAGCTTAGTTTTTATTTTTGGTAAAAGTATTATTTATTATAAATCTCTTGAAACAGATTTTCCTTTTTTAAATTTAAAATCCCTATTTATGGAATTTTGACGTTTTTTTTGGCGGGGTTGTACTTTATGTGATAGCATTTCCCATTTAAAGCTTTGTGTGAGTTATGTTACTAAAATTGTTTTATTACATTGTTATCTTTATGTCCTCTTTTTTAGTGTACTCAGATGACATCACAAACATGAGTGTGTTATATTTAAAAGTGTACATTTTATATAAAATTTAAAATATCATAAAGGGTATAATTATCAGGAAATAAATATACTACAAACAAGTACATTTATTGGTAAATAAAGATAGCACTGGGGATTAACTGTAATATGTCCCAGTATAAAGTAAGATCCACCTATAACTTGATGCAGGTTGATGGCTTCTTTGAGCAGCATTATAGAGACCAACATAGTATAAACACACTTGGTAATCCTAGTTAGAATAGGGATGTTGTAGCACATGTATTACCCAGACATAAGAGTACTAACAGCTAAGGCTGTAAAATACCAGTGGGCTGAAATACTTGGTTTCAAATTTATTTGATGTTGATGGATGAGGTGTGGAGGGAGAGAAAAAAATGTGCAGCCTGTGACAGTGGATTCAGAATCATCAGCAGTTGTCACATTAAGCAAGTTCAACTGTATTGTGCAAAAAACATGAACAAAAAGATGCCTACAATAAATGATTCACAATAATGCATGTGTTCGTTATTTTATCCTCAAACATTTACATTGCTTGAATAACTTTGGATACTGTCTGTATTTGCTTATAAGTCAGTTCCAACTGCAGACATCATAGACCCTGATCTGCCATTGCATAATGTGCTGGCAGATCAGAGTCTCTACTGATTACTCCCAGAAAACTGTATAGACCCAGATCTGCCAGTACAATATACATTGGCAGATCTGGGCCAGTGCAGTTTGCAGTTGGACTTGACTTACAAGTAAGTATGCACAGTAAACATTTTTCATATCAAATGTTCCCAAGACAAGAACTTGGCAAAGATGGTTGTAACAGAACGAATTTTGAAAGATGGCAACACGAACTAAGTGAATCTTGTCATGGTCAGCGTGACATGTAACAATTAACATTGATGTATGGGCTTGGCTCAAAATGGATCGCTAACCTGTGATGAATTTTCCTGCTTTGCATGATTGATTTTTAATTGAGTTAATGGTTAGAGACATAGACAAGTTAATCTGGGTTAAGTAGTGGACAAATTTCAAAGTTGAAATAGTCCTGAGACAAATTTGTGCAGTTGTAAATAAGTGTCATAAAATGAGATTTTCCAGAAATAGTTATTAAGAAAGCATGAAAATATGAGGTGTTACTCAAACCTGGATAGGTGTTGGTTAATGTTTGGCAGTTAGGTGAAGTTAATCCTGATCAGCAAAGCTATATAAGTGGTGTATGTTTCAATGTTTTAAGTGTTCTCCAATGAAAGTTTAGTCAGTCCAAGTTTCTGCAGGAAGGCAAGAAGTTGAATCCAAGATTAGTAGAAAGGACTTTCTCATTAAAATTGTCCAAGAGATGGATGTCTGAAGTTTGATGGACATGGAACAAAAAGGGACAGAGAGATCCTGCTGCATAGTAGTGAGTGAGTCTCAGGATGCAAGGTTTGTCTCAATCTCTTGCAATTTTTGTGATATGAGTTCATAATTATTTGTTTGAATTTATTTGTTTTAAATTCGTGCATCAATTTTCCTTGAAATTGGAAGTTGATATTTTGCATTCATTTGTCTTGAATGTTTTATGACTCATTTATTCTGTCATATATTATTATTCCCCTTGATAAGGATGTTCAGATTTTCTCTGTTTTATGAAATAGTAATCATTTATTCTCGAAATTTCATGCATCACTTCTGATACTAATTGTGAGAATTATTTATATTTATCTGTCTTACATGCTATGAATCATGTAGGCTAGGAATTGATATTACTACACTTGGAAATGTTATGCTAATGAATTGCTAGTTAACAAATATTGTAGTTAAGACAAAAAGTGAATTTCATTAATACATTTGCATAATTAAGATGTGAATTCTGTTAACCGAGAGTCTGTAGTATTTGGCATTAAGAATGCCTGCCATCCGACATTAGTCCAGTTAGTGATTTATAGTCCACAACAGGGGCATAGTATTATTTTATTAAGAAGTCAAGGTTATGTTATAGTCTCATTAGGAAAGTGACTAGCCTTTTAGGAGAGACATTACTTTTTTGGTAATAGGGTTGTGTATCAGCTGTCTGGCTGTGAAATGACCCGTATTAGCCATAGTTTCTGTTGGATTATGATAAGGCAGTATTTGATATAACAAGAGTGTAGATTATTGTTCAATCCTGGAAGTTAGAAAGCCTGACAGATATTTAGTTTGCATATTTATGTATTTATCTTGAAGGAGGAAATAGCTCTATATATGCACCATACAGTAAGAAAAGAAAGCAGACAACCAAGTTGTGGTAGATGACCCAAAAGAGGCTGTAGAGAGAGACAGAGAGAGAGAGAGAGAGAGAGGAAAAGAAATACAGTGACTGACCTGTCACCAGTTTTGAATTTGGAAGGACCAGAAGCAACCAGGTTATGCAGGCATGCTGGCAATTCAAATTTGATCATTCACTCAATTTCATGATGTAATTTGTTTCATCTATACAACAGAATGGCCAATTGCATTTCTAATAAATTTGGTAATTTTGTTTCTAACAGAAAGTGTATGATTTAAATGTCATGTTCAATTTCATTTTGTTTATGCAATTTATTAAATTGTTATATGTTATATATGGGGGCTCGTGTTGTTTTGTTCTATATCTCTGCTCAGATCTCTGTTATTCCATCCATTAATTTCAGATTTTATTTTATTATTTATTCAGTCAGGGCAATAACACCATAGTCGATCATCCATTAGGTAATGATAACCAAACCAAACCATGGCCACATTACAAGTGACCCTAACAGTGGTGGAGGAGGAATACCATGATGATGGGTACTGTTTTGTCCAGCACAAAACTACAACAGCCCTGGGTGTACACAGAACTGTTGTAATGGGCAGGCAATATGGGCAAACCAACCAGACCACCAATTGGGGGTGGGGAGCTCCATTTTGCAGAGTTTGTGATATTTTAAAATGATGTATGGGATGCCAAAGACAATACTTGCCATGGGTACTGTCTTGTCCAGCACAAACATGCAATGGCCCTGGGTGTAAAAGTAATTATAGGTAAAAATAATAACTATCATTTCTGTTGTAGCAAAACTTTTAAGCAGTTTAATTTCTCCATGCCAGAAAATTAGAGGAAATAAAATAATTAAAATTTTGAGGATATGTATGTCTTTGAAAACTCTGAAAAATGACGAGCAATACAGTAAACGTGTCTTTTTCGATGGCAACCTTAGTTACTTGACCAATAAATGAAAGTCTTGGCTGGACTAAATATATTGAATTAAGACATGTGGAATTATTAATGCATGATTTATAGGTTAAGTGTAGCCCCTTAATCTCTGAGATGGGGAGGCACCTTATAAATGGTTTAGAGTACAATTTGGAATATGCATTGTTTCTCTTGTAGGTACACATGCACTGCCCTCCAAAAATACAGTCACACTGTCATTTTTGTGATGTATTCACTTGATGCTCAAAAATAATGCTTTATAAGGTCATGAGGGAATAGCAACATTTTAAACAGAACAGCATTTACAAATTTATTGTTTTAAGTTTCAAGAAAAAAAAAATGGTACTTAAAAGATTTTTTAAATGCATGGCTAAAACATTGAAAAATCATTGCTTTCTTAAATATCAAATTGGAAAAAATTGTCAAATTTGACTTTAAATTTAACCTGCCATTTAACAGTTGCAGATAATTTCACAAAACAGCTCCAGTAACTGTTACATTTATGTTGTGGGTTTTTTTCCCCCTCTAAAACACTCAATATTATCATAGATATGAAAAAGGGTGTGAAGGAACATTTTGAGTGTAGTGTATATGCACATAGATCAGTTACAATTTCACATATTTAAGTTATCTGTCACTTGGGAGTAGAAATATTATCTTTAGCACATAATGGTTGACATATATTATCTTTTATCTAGTTATTCTTAATGGATGAGGGTACACTACAGCTATCTCTGGAGGGAAAATGCCAGGCTGATTATTATCCTTTGTTAATTTATGGTTCAGGTACAGTGCAAATTACAAAATTTCACTAGCCATAAATACTGCTATATTTGGATATTGTCATCAGAAAAAAACGAAGTCAGGCTCATAAAAATTTAAATCTTATCTCTAATCTCATCAGATATACCACTGTTTATCATATTCTGCTGAGATAGATAAAAGAATTTTTAAATGGAGTTTCTCCAAGCAGTTATATTGTAATTAACGATTGTTCATTATTTGCAAAATATCAGTATGCAGGGATAAATATTTCATATTAATGTGCTATAGTGTTATTTAATACACATTTAAGATAGGACATTGTGAAAGTATATAATTTGGGGACTAGAATATACTAGTCCAAAATAAGGTACCACCTCCATATACAGATTGGATGTTTACCAAATTGATAAGTTTATAGTGAACTTATTGTTGGGATCTTTTTGCTACATAATTCTAAATTCAGGGATACATGGCATCAATTTTTCTATCATGATCAGTAACTTATAATATCAAAGAAGACTTTTATAAGTGATGCACATGGTAGGCTTTATTGGGATACATATGGTAGCAATGAAAAAAGTTGTCTCCATAGGTAATAGATTGGTTAATTTTTCTGCAATTCGAAATAGTGTTAAATAATACTGCAGTTGGAATACAAATGCTAAAGTTAATTAAAATTCTAGTTTGGGGCTATTTGAAGATGCCATTATGTGATTACGATCCAACATTAGTGTGATAGAATTACAAAAATTGTGTTCAAATATATAAGGTGTTATTTTCACATTTTATTCATAATGTCAGTCACTTGTATTTAAGTATTGTTAATAACAGTGATGAAATAAGTTTGTTGTCATTTATAAACACTTTTTATTTCCATTTCAGAAGCAATTTTCTGTTAATTAAGATTGATTATATGCAGCAATAACAGTATAATTCAGAAAATATATTCAGTATTTACTTATTTGGCTTGAGGTGGGTGGGGTATAACTTTAGAAATTTAATTATGAAAGCTATGTCCTTCTCATATATAGTAGCTTAATTTTGTTGTGTTTTTATTCATTTTAAAAAATAGCATTCAAATGTTTAATGGCCACTGTACATTTATTCGTACTTGGATGCATTACAGTGTATACTTCCTTATATGCCAAGTCAAACTGTAAACAACAAAGATCCCAATCTGCCATAGGATAATGCTCCTGCAGATCTGGGTTTTTATTGTTTGTTCTACTGATTACTCCTAACAAACTGTATAGACCCAGATCTGCCAATGCATTATGCGATGGCAGATCTGGGTCTTTGTAGTTTGCATTTGGGCTGATCTTATAAGCGAGTTTATATGGTAATTTCTTTATATTGTTGATACAGTCATACCTGCCTTTTTACAACTTTTATGAAGAGTAAATTTGTGTCATCTTTTTGATGGCTCTTATATGTAAATTTTACTGTATATGATATCATAAATGAGTAGATTGTTGTGCAGTGAAACCAGTCTGTAAGGTACATTGAATGGACAACAGAGATGTATAATTCATGGACCAGTGTCCCATATTTGGAAGTTAAAAATGAATACAAATATCATCTTCTCTAGCCAAGGTTCCAATATGTCAACCCTATCTACACCTTGGCAGATCAAACAGATATTTTAGTTCTTTGTCCTAGCGACATCTATTGGATTTCATGAGTTGCCTCCCTTAGTATGTAATGCCAGCTAACCAATAGTGTGTAACGGCAGTGCATTGTACATCGGCAAAAATAGTGGAGAAAATTGATTTCAAAAAGATACTTTCTAAGTTTAACATAGAAAGTATGACTAGGTACCAGAGAGAAGCCATTACAGGTGTATTGGAGTGAAGGTATTTGTACACACACGGACCGGCAGTGAAAAATTGCTTATAGATAGTTCCCGAATGACGTCATCAGCCACCATATTTGTGGTCAGCTGGCAGATTTACTGTTGACTTTATATGGTGTTTGGAAGTTGAAATAAATTCATTGAATCTCAAGATACTTTTACAAAAGTTACATACATAAACAGAATGCAATTCAAGCTTTCTGTTAGTATCTATATTTGTGATTTATAAGTTGACTCTGCTTCAGTGTACCTTGTTAAAAATGGAAAATTTTGGTGATCGCATATAGGAGAAACTGCCAGGTTGCCCATTGTCCAGGTAAAATGGGCAAAATATCATCTGCTAGTGACGTCATCGGGAAGCATCTATTTTCCAGTCCATTCAAGTTGTATGCTTCCCTTGTCTCAGTCATGTAGGAACAGTGTTCAAATTTGACCAACTTAATTTTGATTGGATGCAGTGGCTTGCCACCTCATCCAGTGAAATTCACAGACCTGAAGCAAAGAAATATCTGCTCAATCCACCAAGGTGTAGATAGGATTAACATATTGGAACTTTATTTAGCGAAGATGTACAAATATAAGATAAGGGGTGCAAACATAGGCAGGTGTAATTTAGATGGAGCTGTACACTAAGGCAGATTTTTCTATATAAAAATGTGGAGAACTGGAGGGACTCTTTTTTCATTTTCTATTTTCATTTTTCTTTGCTTCTTAAAGGATGAGTAACAGAATTTGTGCAGTAATAAACAATCTTCAATATTTCAATTTGTTTTGCTGGAATTTTTATTACATGAATTACAAAATGATTATTGTACTTTTGACAGTTGTGCTAAAATAACTTCCATTTATCAGATTTGTACTAAATAATACTGTATTGTACTTTTTTTTTCTCTTGAGGCTGCTAGGTATTTGATAAATATTACTGATAACTAACCTCTTTCATTTTTAGCCAAAAAGCATTGTCTCATTTTTAAGATTCCAGCTGATATGTCACTAATAGATAGGTGTGTTGGTTTCAGAATTAATAGATAATGTGGGGAGGAAGTTGTATCAGTTAAAGAATGTTACTTTGTGCGTACTATTTAGATTTTTAACGTAGCTTTAACAGTTTTAGTCATATCGCTGTGATGTCTGTAATGTGGCAGTTTATAGTGATGTGTAGCACTGGGGCATCATGCCACAGACATGTGGCATTATGTCCCACCCAGTCACTTTATCCTGACACCAGGCCGACCACTCCTAACATTAACTGCTCAATGCTGAATGCCAAGTGAGGCAGCTGCTTGTACCATTTTTATAAGTCTTTGGTATGACTCGGCTGGGGTTCAAACCCATGACCTCCTGCATCCAAGGCAGATGTTCTAACCACTTAGGCCACTGAAATGGTCCATAGAACGTTTCTCATGTTCAGAAAGATGTATTAATCCATCATCATCATTATCATTGCAATCATCATCAAAATTATCATGGTCAATCTTAGAGGAAAATCATCCAGTTTCTTGTTTAGAATTTTTTAAACATTGCATCTCTGTTTAAATGTTACAAGCATTCCTTGAGAGGAACAAATTTCATGCATTGATTTTAAAATTTGCAAAATGGCTTCTCTATGATAAAAGGTGCAAAACATTCCATTGATTTATAAATTTTATTTCTTCATTTGGTAAATGCATTGCTGAAACCATTTAGGCCTATTGCTGACCATTATGCAAGTTATTTTCATCTTACACACGTTTTGATAATGAGCTGTCACATCTCAGGCCTTGTCAAGTTTTGATGTTTGCACTGCACATGATTACACACATATGGCATAATATATTCTTCAACCTGGCCAAGTTGAGATGCTTGTGCTGTACATGATCACTCATGCATGGCATCACCATTCTTAGGCCTTATCAAGTTATAACATCAGCATATGATAAAACATGTATGGCATCCCATTCTTATGCCAGACCATGTCAAGTTATGATGCTGGTCCTGCACGTGACTACACACACATGGTGTAAGAATGTAACTAATGCAGATGCAGTGACTGGTTATCACAATATCACGATATATGAATAAGCCAACATGAACACCAAAAAGATATGTGAGAAATAATTTTGACATTCAGATTGTAAATATGAACTAAACAGTATTTGCAAGTCATAGACACATTTTTAATTCATGTATTTTCATTTTTTGTTCATTCTTTCCTTTACAGGTGTACAACCAAAGCTGGTTTTCATACCTGAGTGGCTGAGTGGTCTAAAGTGCTCACCATTACAGATCACTGCCATCTCACCTCTGTCTGCATGGGTTCGAGTCTCAGGCTCAGCCAATGTAGATACATAAGAAAGCTTGCTAGTCCCATGGGTTGGTAGTTCTTTTCATGGTTTCCCCAGGTTCTTCCTCCACCAGTTATACTGGCCACCTTGTATAACCTATCTTGTGCTGAAAAATGGCATCAAACCCCACAACAACAACAATAACAACAACAACATACCTGAGTCAATTATTTACAGCTAATGCACAATAAAAGGCCTCATATGGAGATGTGGGAGCCCTATACTAATCACCTTTACACCCACCTCTCTGTCTGTTTACACTTCTTGCAACCAGCATAGCTCTTTAATCTCAACACATAATTGGATGTCACTTGGTAGGTGCATTGCCTATAACATGTATTTGTTGCTTTTTAAAATTTTGATCTTTTCAAGTCCAACTTCAACAGATTTATTGCCCTTTTTCATCAATATTACATTTCCTCTGCTTTAGCCAATACAGTGTAGGAACCATTCATTGTGTTCTGATGTGATTTGGTGTGTGCATTTTCTCCTAGCCCTTGTTGTGCCTGTAATGAGTTTTGTCTCATCAACTCCATTTGGGATAGAGTTGTGGCCCTTGATAATTAACTTCATATCTACAGATTGCATCTAACCAGCATAACTGTGCAATACTTAAACATAATTGGAAGATGTTTGGTAAAGTGAATTTGGTAGGTACTTTGCTAGCCTTAAATGTGCCTCTAATGAGTTTTATCTTGTCAGCTCTGTTTTCCATAGAGTCATGGCCCTTGATAATTATCTTTATATCTTCCCATGGGATTTCTCTTGCAACCTAGTCAAGAACAGTTCAGCACATTCTCAAGTGAGTTTTTTTGAGCATTGTTTCACAGATTTGCATTGTCCTTTCATGTCCTTTGAATAGTTATTGTCTGTGCTTGTAACTTTTGTGTCTGTGAGATAACTTCACCAAATTTTTTTTTTATTTCAGCCAGATTTGGTATGTGGCTTGAGACTGATACACAGGACTTGTGGCTCCTGATTGCTTGTCATGTAACTTTGGTTTCAGCGTTATAATTTTTCTAAGCTTTGATGCATTTCTGCCAAATTTGGCATGCAGTGTTATTTGAATAAGACCTGAAATAAGTTTAATTTCAAGTGTCATTTTCCATTTAGAGGAGTTGTGGCCCCTAATTGCTTATCCTATTAACATTTTTTTTCTTTACAGCATAACTTTATTAAAGAATACTGCATACAAAGTTATCATCCACATTTATTTTGCTTAAATTTTAATTGTGTTTAATTCCCAGCATTCAACATTATGACCATTGAAGGGAATAACCATTGTAGCTCAGTTTATAGAGTGTTTGACTCATAATCAAAGGGTCACATGTTGGATACCTACCAAGGCCAGCAGTTGTCAACTGCCTCAGTGTATCCTTGGGGAAGGCACGTAGCTCCCATTTCCTTGGCATGATATAGCAAATAATGTGCTAAAAGTGCAATGAAAAGAAAAAAAAACAAAAACAACTTTTGAATGTGCATCTCACTTTGTTTTATCAACAGAAGTTCTTCTAGCAAATTATAGAGATTGGGGGAACCTTCTTAGATGTACTCATCTCTGTTAGTTCAAGTTTCATATCAGTACATATTGATCTCTATCATCAGAGTTCAGTATTCATCACTGTGAGCTAAAAAAAAAAAATGTGAATTCTGAAGTTGGCAGATAAATAAGATCAAAAGAGCCAGTTAAATTTAACATGCAAACATTGGTTTTATCATGTGCCAAAATGAGATATTGTTGGACATGTTAATTACAGCCATTACTTCTTTAAATTTATGGTTTGCATGTAAAAGTTGTCACTGATGTTTCTATCACCTCCTGTTGACTTTAATTTGGCCTCATAAATTGAATTTTGCCCAATTATAAAACTGGGGTTGGTAATTTTATGCCCTTGCAAGTTTTACAGCAAGTTTTGTTACATGTCTTTATCATAAATCTTAGTAATTTCACTTCATTTGTGATTTGATTGTATCAGGAAATATGGGTGAGCTTCTCTCCTAGAAAGAATTGAGTCTTTCAGAGCCATTCTGTTCTACTTGATTAGGTATAATACTGTCCTGTTTTATGTTTGTTTATTGAGATGAAAACCAATTTCACTTTGATTCGATATACCTATATGAGTTTTCTAAGCAGGGAACACTATCTCTGCCAACAAGATGATACTGGCAACCTATTATGCTGAATACTATTTTTCTCTGTCATTACAATTAGAGATTGGTTGAGATACTCTCCACTGCTAATAGCATTAGACACTCTTAACTTGTCATAGTATATGATTTATTGTGCCATGGTCCTGTACAAACATTGAAGTTCATATCTCAATTGAAGCATTATTATGTGCAAGCAAACATCAGATTTTTCTTCCTTCAAAATTGTTTTTCCACTTTGAAAAATTGATCTTATTTCCAGGTTTAGAAGGTTTGTTTGTTGAGATTTGTTGTGCCCTTTAATTAAAAGAGCTTATTTGGGAAAATTCACCCAAATTTAACCTCATGGAATAAATTACAGAAGAAGCTCTTTTAAGCGTGAGAAGTAACTGCATAGGAATCTAGAAATGAACAACAAGAACCATTTATTCTGTTAAATGGCATGTAAATGTATGAAATGGTTACTGAGCTGTGACAGTTGTAACGAATGAGCAGATGGACAGACATGTGTACAGACAGTAAAGGTTGCTGAATTATGGCTCCCAATCTCAAGATCTTAGTCCCATGGAAAGTGAAATTTTAATATAAATTTAACCATGCTAAGGATTGAAAGACCTAGTCATTTAACACACACACACACACACACACACACACACACACACTATTCAGGTCAGTAATATAGACTGATGATTCTAATGTTTTTACATAGTTGCCAAGAGGTAATAGGCCTACCTGAGTTCCTTTCTTCTCTTTGCTTATTCAGACCATATCTTCCATTTTTTGCAGCAAAATAGATGCATTAGGTCATTACTAATTTAATGTATCACCATATATCAATGCCTATGGACCATGGACCAACAATATTTCTGACAAAGGTGTGAGGCATCATGTAATTAATATACAAGTGCACTGGACACTTGTTGAATATTAAGATCCAAGGTCTGTGACCAATCCAGCTGCCACTATACATCATATGGAAATTAAAATCGTAACTTCAAACTTTTGTGATGATTGTTTGGGAAATTGTCAGGTATACACTTAAAAATTTATACTAATTCGTATAGGTTTAATGTCAGTATAAAATACTTTGAGTTGATATGATGTACTATGCTAATGTGTAGGTGTGGTTAGATCACATGACCTATCACCTGAGCGTAGATACCATACCTACTTAGTACTATATCACATCATATAAAATCAAATTTGTTTGATTTAACAATTGAACCATGACTGAAAATTTAATCAAAATCAGTTGAATAATGATCAAGTTAGTTGAATTGGTATGGGGTATATAGTCCAATCAGCTAGGTGATGGACATTAAACCAGAATATCTATTTACCATATATACTCACTTATAAGTCAAGGTTAACTGCAAACAACATAACCCAGATCTGCCATAACATAATGTGCAGGCAGATCAGGGTCTGTTTTGTTTGTTCTACTGTTTACTCCTGACAAACTGCAGAGACCAAGATTGCTGATGAATTATGTGATGGCAAACATGGGTCTGTGCATTTTTGCAGTTGGACTGAATGTATAAGTGAGCATAAACTGTAGGTTACCATAGACCCAGATAATGTATGTATGTTGCATAGTGCAGATCAGCTAGGTGACAGACATTAGACCATATTATCTGTTTAAGTTTCCTCTGCCCCAGATAATTTACTGCCTAATACATTTTCTAGCGATAGTATTGATTAGTGACCCATGAATCAGTACCTATTTAATATTTTTCACAAGAATTGTTGCACTAGAAGAAATTATGTATACAGAATTTTCACCTATTTTACATGGCATCAGATTGTAAATACATGATAAGATTGATAAATAGTCCATTCTATGATGTTTTCCATATCAAAGGTAATATTGTCTGTATTTTGATCTTGTCTATTTCTGTCTGAATGATAAATTGCTGTTATACCAAAATGTACCTGTCTCTATTTCATGTGAAAATTCATTTGAATAATGAATTACATCAGCTATAAGACTACATAAAAGCAAGCCAGGTATCCAGTAAGTATATCCCAAGGGATTTTATATACATCTACTATGAATCATTGTACATTTGTGGGTATCAAATTTCATGGTTTTACACAAATACACTTTCATGGGTACTTTGTGGTTTTGCCATTTTTAGAAGGAAACATAAAACATAATAAAATATTTAGCGATGATGGATACATCTGTAAATGATTATACTGACATTCATTACTAACTCTTGGCATAAATGTGGAGATCTTAATCAGAGATTATGCAGTTGCATTTATGATACATGCCAACTTTCCAGACGGTGGGGGTGGGGGTGAGGGTTTTGAGATTCAAAAAGTCTTTATTGTAATCCTAAGGAGTGTCAGTGGAAATGACCAAATATGTGATACCATTTCATTGAAAATATAGAACAGATCTCTTATAAGCCTATAGAAAATGACAAAATTCAATTTTGTAGGCAAGAAAAGAAAATATGTTCTCCTTAAATCATTCAGTACACTTTCAAAATTGTTGGTAGACTTGGCTTAATCATACATTATCACACACATGCCCACATATGTACATGCACTCAACATAATCACTATCACAGAGACATTAAATAAAAAAATAATTCTGTCTTCAGATTATATATATATATATAAAATAAAATTATACAGTTTAGTGTTTCTGAGTGTCTTTATTGTCATAAAGAATGTTTTGCAGAGGTGAGAATTTAATCTGTAATCCAGGATTTTGCATTACCAGTGAGTATTCAGAAGGATTGACCAAAACTCATTAATATGACTACATTCCCAAAACAAATGTTCAATGGTTTCTTCTTCACTGCAAAAACTACATAGATATTTTTAATTACACCTAGCATGTTTAAATAGCCTTTTACATGTAGTATTCTGTGAAGTATTCTTAAGCTAATTCACAAGTATATTATTTCCACACATGGCAAAGTGGCATTTTGGATGAACATGATAAAAGTGGGCTTTGAGAAAGTGGGACTGTCTTGCTGATTGTTTATATAGCAGCAAAGTATATGCATGGAATGTATTTAGTAATAACAGTGTACCATTTCCTCAGTATAATAGTTAATAATGGCTATGATCAATGGAAAAAATATGCAGTGAAAACTTTTTGGTATTCATGAAATGACTAATGTTTGAATCAGACATGGTAATTGATTTCACATTAATATATCCATACTTTACACTCGTGTGTTACTGCCTTAAAAATGTTTATGAAAATTGAATCAAGGACATGGACAAAAAATGTATTAGTAATATACTTAATGGTTATAAAAAGGCATTTTACCTGGTAAATCACTAAGCTAAAATATGGAGATATTCCCTTTCAAGCAATAAACTGGTTTGAATCTTACCTAAGTAGCAGGTACCAGCCCATTTGCATTGGGAATGTTAACTCCCAGTCTTTACCCATTACTTAAGGAGTACCACAAGGCCCTATTGTAAAGCTACTATTATTTCTCTTATATATAAATGATTTTCCCTGTATGTGACACATGACGACTCTCATCTTTTTGCCGATGATACTATTCTTCATCTCTTTGATGAAAATATTGATCAAATCCAGATAAAACTGACCTGTGACCTTAACAGTGAAATGATTTGTGTCACTCAGTTAAAAAAATTACTGAACATAGTACTAAATATGTGGTGATAGGTTCTAGACAGCATCCCGACAGATGAGATGATACAGAGCATAAACTTTTTGTAAACAATATCCCTTTTTTAAATGTACAATCAATAAAACTGTTTGCTGATAACAGCATGGAATAAAACGCTTTTGTTAATTATGTGTGCAAATCCATGGCTGAAGACAGCATGGAATAAAACACTTTTGTTAATTATGTGTGCAATTCCATGGCTGCAGAAAATATGACCGCTTATCTGCCTTAAAATAACTTCTAGACACTGTAAGTCATCCACACAATATGGCAGATTACATGAAGATGTAACCTAGCAAGACAAATAATTGGATAAGAAAATTGGTGAAGGATTTAAAAATTTGGTAGTGGTATAAAAAAGATTCCACAGTAGACCAAAACCTCTTTTACAAGGAATAGATGCAATAGAATCATTAAAATCAAGCAGCACAATAGAAACATCAAGAAACACAAAAATTTGGCTAAAAACAAGTTTGGTACTCATGCTCTCATTGGGTGACCTATGCTGTTGTTGCTTCAGATCATCAAGAATGTAAACAGAAAAAGGAAGGAAAAGGTGAAAACCTCAAAAAATTATTTGCTTTGGCCATCATCTCTGTTTAATCAGGTCACAGAGACAGAACTCCATTGATGCTACAAGGTTGCAGCAAGTGTCTCTTTTTTTCCTTTGATGTTGTGATGAGCTAGGCATCCTATTTGCAGAATGTTCAAATGTCCCATTGCATACAGGTTTGGATTGGAATATCAAAACACACTTGTCTGAATTGGACCTTTTATACATGATTAAATAATAAGGGAGGTAACTTGGTTTATGTATTGTGATGACTTGAACTGCTCTGGAGAAACAGCGAGTGGGTGTTCTTATTAGTATAGTGGAGGTAAAGAACTAATCCAGTGTCCAATTTTTAAGGCATTTATAATTGGACATGCCAAAGGAGGAACAGTGGCAGATAACCTTCTGCAGTTCATTAAGCTACAGACACCAGACTGCTTTTGGAACATCCTATCAATGGCCCTAACTTAAACAAATTCTATCCATAAAATGGTTGATGAAGCTTTATAAAAGTCAAAGTATTTACTGGTGTAATGAATTTTTTTAATCATTTGATCTTCAAGTTGCTCACAATACATTCAGGTCAGGTTTAAATGTGTATGGGCAGTAAGCAGAGAACTGTACATTTGCAATGTTCTAGTTATTTAAACAATGGATGACCCAGAGGGGAGACTTCATAGAGCTGCATCTCAAGGGAAGACTTTATAGAGCTGCATCTCAAGGGAAGACTTCATAGAGCTGCTTCATATCACTGTATCTGAAAGGGAGGATTTACAGAGCTGCAACTAGGAATTGATAGGGATGAAAGTTTGTTTCTCATGTATGTGCCAGGCAGATGGTTGTTACTACCTCCAACAATGGAATACATGCATGCTGGAGAAGTGGACAATGAGTAAGGAATATTTTCTTAAAACAGCCACTAAAGAGCAATGCTCAGAAGAAACAGCTGGAATGCAATAATAATATACTACAGTTTTGCATTGTGAATAATAACTACATCTGTTTCTCATTGAATTTTCACATCAGCATCTTGAAATGTAGCTAAAATTACTGAATTCATTTCATGCACAAGTGATTTAAATACAATTCATATTGACATACAGTGGACACCAGTCACTCAATAAATGCTGAAAACGACTGGTATGTGTACATGTAATCTATGTTCATCCCGAGTCCATTTTTAACACTGCAAAGAAGTCAAAGGGCCTCGCGAACATTATGGCTAAATATCACCGAATGGGAAAGCTGATCACTTCTTAATAAGCAAATGAACTCTTCCATAGGTCAGGACAGCATCCAAAAATATGATGTAAACAGACAACCCTGTTTTTGCATGTATTTAATGAGATGTGTTATGCTGTATGTTGATTCAAATGGTGTTGAAATATTTCATGCACAAATGAATTAGTTACTTTTAGCTACATTTAATAATGCTAACCTGAAAATTCACTGAGCTGCAGATGTGGATATAATTCACAGTATTGTGCAGAATAAACTATAGGCTCTGCCCAGAACTTAATGACAATAAAGTTATGGAGTTGTGATACAGTTTAGCTTCAGCTTTCAATAACTCTAATTTTCCAGAGGTTTCTAGCACTGTTTCAAACTGAGGGACCAATTATCCATTTGTTCTTGGATGAATGTTTCACAACCTTTAAATTAGCACTTGATTGTATCAGGCATAGCTGGTTTGAAAATGGACCCACTGTTACGTATATGTAATTAAATTGTTTGTGTGTTAGTTTTAAAATTCTTTTTTATTTTATTTCATTACATTTTATTGTAATGATTATTTTCACGGGGTTCAAAATTCATTTTCAGTAATTCGATATTTTCTTTAAGTAATTCTGTTTATCTAAGACGTAAAACATGTTACATTAGTAATATTTTTAGTTCACCTTGGTCTGCGGTAGTGTAAGCGCTACGCAAAAATGATTGGCTATTGCCAAGGTCATTTCGTCTAGTCTAAATAAACAATGTTTTATTTTTAAATTTATTTCAGAGTGAGAGTAGATAGGGGTTCTTCCTACGTGACAAACTGCATTTTTCTTATTGCGTTGTTCGAATGTTAAGAGACCACGTAATCTATCTCGCAAGAACGGGGTGATAATTTGTTGGATATAATAACCCTTTCTGAGCGCTTGTCAGTCAGTTGTATTTCTGAAACCTTGAAGACCGGATAGGTATTTATTGTTGAAACCAGATTGTTTTTGAAGTTCATTTGGTTTTGGAATTTAATAATTTATTCTCTAGAAAACCAAATGAGTGTACTGTTTTATAAATTCTGGGAGAAAGAAATTTAGTGGAAATTTATTCTGGAATTATTTGGAAACATAAACTGTGATTCATTTGAGGAATTGTTGCTATTTGTACAAGGACCACATCTGACATCATCACCTTCCATATTGGAATGTCGTCAAGTTTCGAACCTGGATTCTAATAGAACTATGTAGTGATAGGACTTGTATTTTTCATTCTTAGGATTAAATTTTGGATTATATTCACAAACTGTAAGTCCTATTTTCCAATTTTTACATTTTTTCTAGGGAAATAAATTATTTTGTTAAATACAAAGCTTGTTGTCTTCACTCTTTTCTCTTGTTATTATTGTACGAGCCTACATGTAACACCACTAATGGCTTTAGATTGGCTGAAGAGAAGATAAAGAGACAAGGACCAAAGGACCATAAGATGAACATTTTAAGGGACCATTTGAAAGTAGCCAGACAAGCTCGTATCATGCATTGGGAAAGAATAAAGCTAGAGATGAAAGCTGAGGAAGAAGACTATGGAAGCTGGAAGAAACAAAACAGCAAGAAAAGAGTTAGAATTTAGGACAAAAAGAGATTAGAATTAGAAGAGTAGAAGGAGAAGTTTGTGTGGAAGAGAGGAAAGTCATTGAAGAGGAGTGTGCATGTGTGTGTTTGTGATTTAGTTTTTTAACTTAGCTTTAACAATTTTTCAGTCATATCGCTATGATGTCTGCAATGTGGCAGTTTATAGTGATGTCTAGTACTGGGGCATCATTCTACAGACATGTAGCATGATTGTCCCACCCAGTCACATGATCCTGACACCAGGCCGACAAAGAAGAATTAAATAAAACTGCATGGAGTGCAGAAAACTACTTCAAGTAACATAAAAGTTGAGTGAAGGAATAAAGGGTAGATATGATGGGAAAATTGTCTGTTGTCCATGGAATGTTAGAAAGTGCATTGACAAGATGGAAAAATGAAGAAAAGGTTTCAGACAGTATAACAAGAGACAAAATCTTGTAAGAAAGAGATAGCATTGTTTCGCAAAAGAGACAGGCAGTATGTGTTTCAAGTCCAAAAAGGCCAAAATGGACTTCATTTCTACAAAAAAAGAGTTCAAACTGCTAATAACTGGAGCAGATTGATAGCAGTTACAAAATGACTTAAACAACAGTGTTTTCTTTATAGCAGAGCAACATACATATACTACAAGTCTGATGAATTCTAGTGGATGGATAACTATGCCTCAGTGTCAGCATGCTTTAAGTGTACTGGATTATAGTGGATGGATAACTATGCCTCAGTGTCAGCATGCTTTAAGTGTACTGGGTTATAGTGGAGGGATAACTATGCCTCATTGTCAGCATGTCTTAAGTGTACTAGATTATAGTGGATGGACAACTGCCTCATTGTCAGCATGTTTTAAGTGTACTGGGTTATGGTGGATGGATAACTATGCCTCAGTGTCAGCATGCTTTAAGTGTACTGGGTTATAGTGGAGGGATAACTATGCCTCACTGTCAGCATGTCTTAAGTGTACTAGATTATAGTGAATGGACAACTATGCCTCATTGTCAGCATGTTTTAAGTGTACTGGGTTATGGTGGAGGGATAACTATGCCTCAGTGTCAGCATGCTTTAAGTGTAATAGATTATAGTGGATGGACAACTATGTCTCAGTGTCAGCATGTTTTAAGTGTACTAGATTATAGTGGATGGACAACTATGGCTCATTGTCAGCATGTTTTAAGTGTACTGGTTTAGTGTCAACATGCATTAAATGTACTGGATTGTAGTGGATGGATAACTACGCCTCAATGTAGCATGTTTTATAAGGGAATTAAATGTACTCAGGAGTTTTAAGTTATGAATGGATTTACTTTTAAGTTTTATTACTGTTTAGTGGATTGTCAAAACTACATGCTTAAATTAACATAATGTGTCTAAGCACTTAATAGTTTGTAGAATATGTGCTCCAAAGGAACATGTGACATATTTGATTGCAGTGCATTTCACAGATATACATTTTGAAGTGACATTTTTGTAGTTGTATTTTAATTTGAAAGAACAATGCTCTGCAATAATTAGAAATGTGTGGCTTGTTGTAAGAGTATGCTGTGTATAAAATAATAGACACACATAACTAATTTCAAGTTGTATATTGTAGAATTTTGTTTGCATTATTCACTAATTGGATTTATGGTGCTTAAATAACACTGTAGTGCTTGAGAATCATTCTTCTAAACCCATGACTGTATTGAAAACTAGCATTAGAAAAACAGACTAGCATGTGTTTGATGGTGACATTATTTCATGTGCTTGTTACAAGTAGATCAAGTGTTTCATGTGGACATTATTTCATGTGCTAATTGCAAGCTGATCATTGTGTATTTAATGTTGACATTATTTTACATGCTAACTACAGACAGATAATAACAATAATAATAATAATAATAATAATAATAATAATAATAATAATAATAATAATAAAGACTTTATTTAGAGAAGGTAACTCAATTAGTTACAGAACTAATCTACCTTGAGGCGTTCTATCTGTTATGTACAATATATACAGTATATACAACATGATGTGAAGAATCTGGCTTGACACTAAATAATTAAGTAATTTTAAAAGTCAAAGTATCAAGCCTGGAACACATGCACAGGCATCTGTGAACACATAGACATATATAAAATATAAAATATCAGCCTGCATTGAAAAATTCAGCTGTGAAAATCATGCAAAATTACAGAAATCAGGCAGTATTTATGGTACTAGAACTGTTCAGTTGTCTAAAGATTTCATCCATTTGAGACATTGATTATGAAAAGAAGAAATGCTAGGAGCCTGCCTTATGTCACTGGGAATGTTGTTCCATACCAGTGGACCAGTATATTGAAAACTTTTTTTAAACAATTCTTTCTTTGGCCTTGGTATAATGTAATTTTTACTTCTTATGGACCTTAAATTTGGAGTACCATCAGCATCTCTGGTGTGAAAGATATTGCTTAGATAGACAGGAAAGGCTTTTCTGGGTACTTTATACATCAATTTGGCCTTTCTAAGAGATATTCTTTCATGTATTGTTAAAATCTTTATATTATTCATTGCATCCTGGAAATTGTCTATACATTGGTCTAGAATTAAATGGCAAGCCCTCTTTTGGAGTCATAAAAGTGTTGTTATGTTTGAATTAGAGGTATTACCCCAAATTACATTACAATAGTCGAGATATGGCTGAATATAACTTTTATAAAAGATGACCTTATACTGAAGAGGGTCAAGTGTTTCATGTTGACATTATTTCATATGCTAATTACAAGGAGATCATGTATTTCATGGTGACATTATTTCATGTGCTAATTACAAGCAGGTCATCATGTGCTTCAGTTCAATAAAGAAAATCATAGCCCTTAAAATACTAGCATTATTGTGGTTAATGAAAATATGATTGGAAAATTTCTGTTTGTAAAAAATTACTACAATTTATTACAGAATCATTTTCTATCATTGATCTCAAACATATGGCAAATATAGTGAAGTTTGGCATGAAACTGAATCATTCATTGATGAAACTGCAGTTGCAAAATGAGTTGTATTTAATTATAGAAACATGGTTGAATACGTAATTAATATCAGTAAGATTGTGTTTGAAAAATATTGATCTTTTTTCATTTAAATGATATTGTCATTTTTTGTATGATATTATATTTTGCATGAACGATTTTATTTCTTTTACACTCTTTAGGTTATCATCGTTCTTTCTGTAGGGCTCTGAAATGGGTATAGTTTGCTGTATGAACTGAATAAGGTAAGGATTTTTTCATTTGCTTTATAGAATCTAATTTACCCTGGGTGGCTGAGTCATTTAACTCATTCGCCTTTGCAGATTACTCACATCGTACTTCTGTCTGTCTGTCTGGGCATGGGTCTGAGCTTGACCAACATGAGTATGTGAGGAAGTTTGCCAGTTGCTTCCCATGGACCAGCAGTTCTTCCCAGGTTTTTCTTCCACCAAATATATTGGCCACCATATATAGTCTATCAAGTGCTGAGTAATGGCATTAAACCCAACAACACCAGAAAACCAATCATAGATTCTGTGATTTTTCCTATATTTCCTCTTATTTCTGCTTGAAATTCCTTACATGCCCTAGTAAAGTGATATTTTACTATATTGATCCCTACAGTTTGTCAGAAATCAGTGGATGTACTGGGAATGATACCTAGCAGTCTTCAAAATCTATTCAGAGTGTATAAAAAGAAACAATATTATCATGATATCAGACTCTCAGTGTGTGAAAGAACAACAATATCATGACACAAAACTCGTAGTGTGTAGAAAGAAACAATATCACAATATGAGAATCAAAGAGTGTAGAAAGAAACTATGAATTATGATACTAGAAAGAAACAGTATCACTTATGATGTCAGGGTCAAAGTGTTTAGAAAGAAACAGTATTACTTATGATGTCAGGGTCAAAGTGTGTAGAAACAAACAGTATCACTTATGATTTCAGGGTCAAAGTATGTAGAAAGAAACAGTATCACTTATGATGTCAGGGTCAAAGTGTGTAGAAAGAAACAGTGTCACTAATGTGGCTTAATGTATGTGAAAAGAAACAGTATCACTTATGAGGCTCAAAGTGTGTAAACAGAAAGTTTCACTTGTTATTCAGGGCTCAAAACAACATTCAGATTCCGAAGAACTTTCCAAAAGTTTTCAGTCAACTGGCATATTGCATTACCTGTTAAGGCTGCACACAGTAAATCTCAATACCATTAATGCCATTATTGTTTGTTTTCTTACCAGTATATTCTTTCTGTCTTTTCTTTGACTTGTACATTTATATAATTTTGGATTTTCATTATTATAGTATTGTTAATATTGTGTTACTCTAAATGTATGTACCTTTTGTCACTTTATTAGAGGGACTCAAGGAAGGCTAGCTTTTTGTTGTGTTGCCCTTTCTAAAAAAGAGCATTATTATTATTATTATCATTCAGTATAGAACAGTGTCTAAGAGTAGAGAATACAGTACATTCATGGTCCAATCATTATTATTTTCAATATTTTCATGGATAAATAATAACTAACATTTGTTTAGAATATGTGTGCATGAAAAGACAAGACTGTGAATGAACTGTAATAATGTCAGGTTTCTCAGATATTTCCAAGTTTCATTGGAATGCGTAAGATTTTATTGAATTGAAATTATTATAGCTGGGTATGGTATGTGCCTTGGGAAGTAAGAAAAGGACACAAACCATTTTTTGTTGTTGCAGTTATCAGATTAGCATCATAGAGTCTTTACATAAGTACAGAGTTTCCGGTTCATGAAATTTTGCATGCGTACTAAATTGTAATAATTTATTTTCCATTGTTCCTTATCTTTCATAATGTATCATGATATATGGTTCCCAGCATTATAAATACTGTTGGTGATAATACAACAAACACAAAATTGAACAATTAATGTTTTATCATGAGATGGGGGTGGGGTGGGGGTGGGGATGAATATCAGCTTGCTTCACATAGAAGAAACTTTATCTCAAATAAATGATAGAAATAGTGAAACATATGAAAAATAGGAGTGTCAGAAAATTGTAATGTAATTAGCTTGCCTTTCATTTCTCACTTTATCTGACAATTTTATGGATTAGGAATGAATTATATGTTTACAACAAGAACTATGATGAAAACAACATCCTCTGCATACCAAGGAATTAATGATTGCACTGATATCTGATTGTCTTAGGATTATTTAAAGATCAGCACAGTCCTTGCTATACAGTATAGAGTCAATTCAGTTATCCCGATAAAGGTTTGGTTTGGTTTTGGTGTCTTATTGTACAGCTACGGAAGTAGGTTATTTAGTGCCAAGGCAATTAGGTGTAAAATATCATACACAAGGACACACCATGGTAGATGACCTGGGCTGATCTAGTGGTAGGATTTGAATGTACCCTCTCAGTCACGAGTTCAGCATGGTACCACTGAACTATCATGGCTCCTGCCTTCCATTAGTCACCTCTTACGACATGCATTAGGATGTATTAGACATATTCTGTATCCACAAGCCCACAGGGGGTTACAAAAAAGGTGTGGTAAGCAAAGATAAAGGTAAAATCCTTCCAGTGTCAAGCCCAATTTGGATATAGATGACACTCTTTTAAAAAGTTCAGCACTTTCTTAGGTGGATCCTGTGATGCATCCCAAGGCAAAGAGGTTGCCTGCCTGAGTTGCCCATAACACTCTCGCAACATACAGGAGGTTGCATGAGGAAACTGCAGGGGTAACAAAGCTGTGAGTGAGACTAGTTTGCAGAAAGGTTGGTTATCTTGCAGGTGTGTGTGTGTGATTTCAGTTTTTAATGTAGCTATAACAGTTGTTCAGCCATAATGCTTTGGTGGCTGCTGTGTGGTAGCTTATAGTGATGTCTAGCACTGAGGCATCATGCAGCAGACATGTAGCATGATGTCCCACCCAGACAGATTATCCTGACACCAGGCCAACCAGTCCTAACACTAACCTCTTAATGCTGAGCGCATAGCAAGGCAAATGTTAGTACTGTTTTTATAAGTCTTTGGTATGACTCAGCCGGGCTTTGAACCTGCGACCTCCATCATCTGAGGCTCTAGCCACTAGACCACCAGAGCGGTTATCTTGCAGGTTCACATTGTTTTTGTTTAACTATCTATATTTTGCAGCTATAGATAGTTAAAAAACCCAATGTGAATTTAAAAATTCATAACAAGTGTGCAATGTTTGCAAAAGCAAAACAATTTTCAGAAATGTTATTCATGCAAAAAAAAATATTTTTTTAAAATTATATTAAATGCTAATAAGAAGATCATAGAAACTTTATGTTGTGAAAGTTTACAAGTTTTGCTAAAGTTTGCAAAAGCATACTGATTAAAAAATATACAAGATTTTTTGAAGTGCACATGAGTTTTCTTACTGAACAATTTCCACTGAGTGAACAAAAGATTTACACCAATACTTCAACTTTCATTCTTCTAAATTCTACAGATAAAACACAAATTAGACTGATAACTTCAAGTAGCTGTGAATTCATTAATTTGGTACCAATTTTCATGGGATACCAACTTTCATGAATTTTGTGGTTGCCACAGACCACAAATAAAAACCCCAATGAAAACAATCCTTTTGCTTAAAAAGCCTGCTTAATAATGATTAAGTACTGAAAAAAATGTCATTATTTTGCGAAAAGAATATAAATTGATACCCATCAAACATGCTTGGATTCATAATGCAAGGGTCTCAGGATTGATACCTACCCAGGCCAACTCCAATCAGCAGCCTTGTTTTCTCCTTGGAGACGGTACTTTGCTACCATTTCCATCCCATGATCCAGCCAGTAATGCATGAGAAGTGCCTTTACAAATAATAAGATAACTCCATCTCTGTTAGCATACTTTGTTGCTTTTTGTATGTCAGTATTTCAGATTTATACAGTAATTTCTGTCATTTATATACTGGTTAGATGAGTCTGATTTATATTCAGTAAATTATTTTCAGTAAAACTTGATAAGAAATGGCATTGCTTGTACATTAATCAGAATTCTTTGGCAGCTGTCATATGTAAGACTTTTTTTACAGGTGTTTTCAGATGTATTCTATTTACACTATTTTTGAGAAGATTTTTTTTTAATAGTTTAATCTGTTAAACCTTGTAAGTTCACAGAGTACTTTGGCATATATGCAGTCATCTATCAATTCAAGTGTGCATGTGGGGGTGGGGGGTTTACTTCAAGGACTTAGATCTTTATCACATATTTGTATATTTGCATTTTTTCTGCAAATACATTGTAATACAGTTTGATAATTGCAATTGTCTCATTATGATGTAAATTTGCACATGATTTCAAATGAATAACTGCACATAAAACTGTTATTGCCCTTGGTAAACACACTTTATCAATTTGGGGTTCTCCAACTGCATTTTGTTGTCTTCATGGGCGCCATAGTGGGTAATTTTACACCAATATTACGCCTTGTTAAGTATTGAGAAGGTAATTAAAGGTTATAATAAACTTGCTAATTGATACTGATAATACATTTGTCGAAGACTTAATCAGTTCATAGTAATATTATATTCCTTGCCTTTCATATTTTTCTAATATGAAGGCCTTTTTAAATGTAAGCATTTTTCTTTGAAGTGTACACTCTATGTACTTATCTAGTTGAACCCAAAGGATTGATGGTCCAACCAGCAATTTTGATTCCAAACCAGGGCCACTCAGAACAAACAAGGGTATCAAATTTTGCCATATCTCATAACCGTGCTCACATTTCATGAGGGGCTATTTGCCTTAGTGATCAAAGACTGTGGTTATTGAAGGTTTGACATTGCATCAATAAAGTCAATAGAATTTTACCATTTTCAACTACTATAATATATATCAAACAGGAGTTAATTGACAGGGACCGCCTAATTAAGGTTTTCCAAATTTGCTACAATGGGCATAAAATTATTTATTATCAGGAGCTGCATCTACCTTACTGGTCATTAATAATCCCCTCCTTTTTGAGATCTTAAGAACCATAGGATAGAATGAGATAGATTTTTTGTGCTTAATATTTATTCTAGTTTCACCAGATTATTTATGCATATATTTATGCTAGGAACTATGGGAAACAGCAGTGTAAAGGACACACCTCATAAGCTTTTGTTTTCTTGCTTCATGTTGCATGCATTTATAAAGGGCACCTGTCATCAAAGGAAAAATAATGTGGATTTTTTAGTGTACTTCATAAAAATATATACTGTGTGTGTTTGCATATGCTGGTTCAAAGTGCAAAATAATAGAATGTTATATAATGCACTGGAAAATCAGAGTCTGAGTTTTTATTGTTCTTCTGATTAATCCTAACAAAGTGCATAGACCATGAACTGGTGGTGCATTACTGTATGTGATGGCAGATCTGGGTCTTGGTAGTTTGAAATTATATCTGACTTGTATGTGAATAAACATAAATGGCCTCTCTATTCTGGCTTCCTCTGCAGACTAAACATATTTTTGGGCCCCAAATCACCCAAGGTAAATCAAGCCTGATTATACTGGTCACCACCATAAAACAACCCTAATTTGTCATCTTGACAGGGTCCAATTAAGGAAAACTTTGTAGAGGAAATTCTGGCTTGATCAGATGTTGATATTCTGTTTGATCCAATGGGGCTTAATGAAAACTTTTCTTTAAAGGAAAACAAACTTTAATTTTCCTGTGTGCTTTGAGTGAGTATATGAAGTGTCTGGAAATATATGCATTTTTTTGGTTCAAATCCACAGATCAGTTTAAAAATATGGCAGATTAATTTTGAATATTTGTATCAATAGTGTAGGATATGTAATTCATTCTGAAGAATGTGGGTGAGATATCAATAAATCACATCTAGTTTATGGCAAATACATTAGTTCTTGGAATTCTTAAAAGTTGCACAGATGATGATAAACTATATAGATGAATGAATGATGAAGATGAACTAATGAAGATGAATTCAGATTATGCACCAATAAAGTTGTTGATTGCAGGAAAGAAGTAAAGAAATTATCCCTTACAAAGTGGCATAAAGCAAAATACCAAATTTTCTACACATTTTACGCTAAACAAAATTGGTTGCTGCAAGCAGTTTGTTTTTCTTGAGTGAGAAAAATCAAGATTAGAACAAAGAAGTCAGTCCCCAGCATTTGAATCAGGATTTTGGCATATATACATATTAAATTAGATTTTTTAAGGTCTACTAATAAACAGACAATTGTGCTACTCTTATGGCTCAATAGTGTTTATTTATTTTTACAGGAAATGAAGTCAATAACCTTAGGCCTAAATCAGTTACATGTATGTATTTTATCACACATGGCCATATGATAAGGCCTGCATGTATTTTGATCTCACCTGGTCATATGATCAAGCCTACATGTATTTTTGTCTCACCTGGCCATATGATGAGGCATGCATGTATTTTTATCTCACCTGGCCATATGATAAGGCCTGTATTTATTTTTATCTCGTGTGTCCATATCATAATGCCTACATATATTTTTATCTGACATGGCCATATGATAAGGCCTGCATCCATTGTGCATTGTCTGTCTTGCATATTTACATCCATCAAGTATCACTTTTCTGAACATTTTCTTGAAAACGACTAGGCAGATTTCAACCAAATTTGGCAGAAGCAATCCTGCAAAGAGAATCTTTAAAATTCTTGTAAACAGTGCTGATCCACATTCAAAAATGGCCACCATTACTACAAGTATAAGTACTTTTAAATGACTTCTCAAAAACTGCTTAGCAGAAATGAAGGAACAAATTTAACAGAGAGCATCCTGGCTTCAAGGACTTTCAGTGTGTACAAATGATGCCAAACTTCTATCAAATATGGCTACTGTTACTAAAAAGGGAAAACCTTTAAATTGCTTGTTCTACAAATAGTTTGTTTGAATGAGACCAAATATGGCAGAAAACATTCTAGAATGAATGGTTTTCAGATGTATACATTAGATATGACCAACTTTACTAAATATAGGCTTTATTGGAATGAATGACTTCTGCCCAAAATGTGCTGAGTTTTCAAATTTATGCAGATGATGCAGATCCACACAATGAAATATGACTGCATTTAGTAAAAACAGATAAATCTTAACTTTTCAAAAACCACTCAACAGAATGTTAACAAATTTGTCAGAAAACATCCTGCCATGAATGGCTTTCAAATTTGAAAAAGATATCCTTCATCTGCCTTCAAATATTATAAACATAACCAAAAGTAGAAAAACTTTTAAACTACTCACAAACCATTCAAAACAATTTGACCAAAATGATACAGAAAGCATTTTGGCATGAAGGGCTTTAGCTTTGCACAGATGTTGCTGATGCCATCAAGTATGGCCACTGTTAATAAGGATAGGAAAACCTTGGAAGACCAAATATGGAAGAAAAAAAATCTATATTAAGTAAGTACAAGTTCTCCTGCTTTTTATTGAACAGTGTGTATGAATTTAAAATCTGCTTCCACAGTAAAATCTACTCCTTGTGAAGTTCTTGAATTACTAAAATTGATGAGTTAGATTGTTAAAAATCACAGACTGTAATACTTACCTTAATATAGGACCACTGCAGTGGCCTAAGTGGTTAGAGTGTCCACCTCAGATGTGAGAGGTTGCAGGTTGAAACCCTGGCTGAGTCACACCAAAGACTTTTTAAAATGGTACTAGTAGCTGCCTCACTTGGTGCTCAGCATTAAGAGGTTAATGCTAGGACTGATGTCAGGATAATGTGACTGGGTGGGGCATGATCTTACATGTCTGTGGCATGATGCCCTAATGCTAGACATCATAACTACCACACTGCAGACATCATAATGATATGACTAAAATTGTTAAAGCTGTGTTAAAAACCCAAATCACACATAAACACACCGTTGATTTAGCCTCAGCTTGTTATTAATTATGAAGTCATTCCAGAATAAGCTGACCATCCATTACTGTAGCGGTGTGTTGATTGAATGGTCTTCTGTCTCTCTGTAAGGTGATGACCTTATTGACTACTGGTACAGCATTAATTCTTATAATTTCTTAAATCTCTACCAGATCACTGGTCATTTCATTGACTATTCCTACCACTATTGACTATTCAATAGAATTTTATAAGAACTTCAAATAAAGGTGTTTTTCAGGTCTGGAAGATTAAAAAATATCTTTTAAGCAGAAACTTCAGTATTTGTCCTTTAAATGTCTCAAAAACTCCACAGGGTTTAATCAAATCTGACAGAAAGCATCTTAGTTCAAAGGCCTTTAAATTTTGTACAAAGGGTGACAAGCTACCACCAAATATGTTCTCCATTCTCAAATATGTTCTCCATTGTTAAAAAAAACCCCACTTTATAGTGAAAATCAGTTCCATAAAAAAGTGTCCAGCATTGAGAGCTTACTGGCATAAAGACTGTTTAATACTGGAGAAATGATGCTGATGTTGTTACCTAATTTGGACAAAGATACAGAAATAGAAAATATAGAAAGGGATGTGTAAATTGCATATGCAGTGAATGAACAGCAGGTTTCTACAGAAAGAAACATACTGACCCAGATTTCTTGGCCAACTACTGTTGCATTTTAGCTGTTTGGCAGTGGTCAACCAGGTAAATGGTCTTGGACCTCTTGTTAATAATATGATAAATTTCAATATCATTGTTTTGCAAGATTGATTAATGATTAGTCAGAACAGTTCATGTAAATTATTGCTTGAATTTCTAACAAGACACTTCATTGCACATAACCCTTGTGTATCTTCATATTTGTGAACATATTACAAACCCATGCCATCCCATCTCACCCAAACTTTCCAAACCATCCAGCCCTACCACCCTGCAGAAGATTTCTGATCACTTCTAGAGTCTCCCTAAGGCATGCAATTCACAAAGACAGCTTTTAGCTACATGAAGCCTTGCCAGAAAACAAACAAAACCTTGTGAATTAATAATTTCATTTAGGTGAATGAAGTGAAACTTAACCTCTACCAACCTTGCTGCATCTTTGCTAGCCAAGGTTATGTAGATATGGTAACATATCAGAAACTTGGCTAGCGAAGATGACCTTTGTAAAACTCAGCTTCCTGTCCAGACTGGGTATATCTTTTGATTCCAGTACTGGCGTTTTAATGCTGATTAAACTTATTTACAGTAGCTGTCTCATTAAAACAGCCAACATTTCATTTGTGTCAAGTGTCTGGTTTAGGGATGTTTCATTGAAAAAAATTTCTTAGAAAATATTGTGCCATATATATTCACTTACAAGTTGAGTCCAGCTGCAAACAAGACAGACCCTGATATGCTGTCACATAATGTGCCAGCAGATTCGGATATGTGTTTTGTTTTTTTTTTAATGATATACTCTTAAACTGCACAGACCCAGAGATCTGGGTCTGTGCAGTTTGCAATTGTATTCAACTTAAAATCAAGTACAGATGGTACCATGGTGCAAGTTTGTGACAAAATTCCTTTGCAGTTCAATATAAGAGTATTTTTTACAAGGACATTAAACCAGGCCTATTTTTTTTAAATAAATGTCTTGTGTCTTTTACACTCTTGACTCAAATAAATATTGAATTTATCTCAATATATCAGACAAAGTTCAGGGTTTCAACAATTGTTTATGTGTTTGTTCCATAGTGGACAAAGTTTATCATTTACAACAATCAATTGGAAACCACATTTTTATAAAATAGTAGCAAAATCTAATTCAAACAAAAACAGGTCTCTTCATTGTGGACCCTTTGTGTGCCATAAGAATTGAATGTTTAATCATTATTCACTTATTTAAATTGATAATGTCAATCATTACATCAATTCTGTTTGTAATATGTATTAGCAGTTATAAAACTTTGAATACCAGCTCTTCTACCACTAATTTATTTTCCTTTCATTCCTTATGTATATTTATTCCCTGACTCCATTAACCTCACAGCCTTTTTGATGACTTGTTCATGAGATATGGCTAGAAGCCACAGTAAATATTAAGTCGTGACTAAAATTTGCAAAACTCTTGAAAAATTTATCAGAATAAGATCGGAAGTTTGCAGTTCATCTTCTTCTAATGAAAAGTATTTATCTGTTCCAGTTGGTCAATATTTAGTTTAATTTGGAATACGTGCAATGAATATAAGTTCATGAAGTACTTCCAATTTTTTAATTTGCCATTTAAGAGCAAGTTTGAACTTGGAATGAAATAGATAGGTTTTGTTCAAGTTTCAGTTATTTCACTCGCGGGACATTTCTTGAAAAATATCTCTCTCTTTCTCCCATATAATGAGTTGTTGTGACCATCCATTGGTAATCTGCATTGTTTGGCTGCATTGATCTACAATACCTGTACGATTTAGTGAAGTGATAACTGTTTTGACATAACAAAGACTAGCAATGATTTGAATACTTGACCAGAGGTCAATGCAAAAGCTCAATGGCCCCATAGTGGGCAAAAAGAATAATGTCCATGGTTGTGCTGATGGCAAGGGTTAATTTAAAATAGGAATGACCTTGGAAATATAATGAGAAGCTCATCAGGCAGGACAGACATGTCTCCACAAAACTGCAATAAAATGGATTCAGTCAATGATTTATTTGGGTTTAATTCCAGATTTGGTCTTCAAAGTCACACTACATTGTTACCAGTGCTAATTAAATTGATTTAAATTCAGTTTTGAAAGCACATTTTACACAATATCAGCTTTTACCCATAAAGAAATTTTTATTTTCAGGTACAATTTTTAAAACATTTTATTTTTAATTTATAGGTGTGTATCCCAGTTAGATCAGCACTTTTTTAAAATCTTGATAATTTTATTACATCTGAAAAGCAACTATAAAATCTCTAACCATTCCAACCAGCTGTGATCAGGCATTTACAAAGCTTTCTTGACTGTCTTTCAATTATTAATAGTGATGCATTCTTACTTAAATTAATTTTTGAAACCAGCTGCACAAAATTTGAAGTTCAGAACTAATTAAAAACTAATTCATTTTCCATCTCTTTGAACACACTATCTCTGTCATATTTCCCTTTTTTATTATGATAAATTAAAATTTTTGATTAATTTGACAAATTTGCAATTTGCTAAATGGCTGAGGAAAATAAACTCGCAGGTATGTGTATCATTAATGTTCTTTTTTATCTTAAATATGTTTTTAGAAATAGAAAATATAATTTAACCAAAAGATAGGTAAGCTTTAGTGAACTAAGTAACATTTTTATTTCAGATGTGTGTGTATTTGACTGTCATTATTGTCCAGATGATAAATTCAGGATGGCGTTTGAATTTGTGTTTTTACATCATGTACAAACAAATTCTACACAGGATAGAAGTTAGTTTCATGCACAGTACATGTGCAAAGTGCTAACAAAATTGACCTCATTACTTTTACTCTTTTACACACGGTTTTATGTCAACTTTATTAAAGAGATTTATATATCTGAAGCATGTTTAGTGTTATTATGAAGACAATAGAAAACCATGTCAACTTAACATAATGGAAATATTCACTTCAATTGAATAAGGACAAAAAGACTGACAGTATCTGCTATGATATGTAGATATTGTCAAGTTCATTAACCATAAACATATGATACTTTGAATAAATTGCATTCAGTGTCAAAAAGTATGTCAGTTTGAGTTTTTGGATTGAAAAGTAAAATTTAATATTTTCATCTGATCATTTTTACCCTAGTCTTGCCCCCCCCCCCCACTGTAATGAGAGTTAGAAGTCTAAAAAAAGTGAATAATCATAAGGATATTTTGATCATTGAAATTTTTTTATTCATGACTGTTTAGTAAAGTACATGAATTAGTACATTCTTACTAGTTTGAACCAGTCAATAGTTTGAGGAGAGTCTGGTTGCATTATTGCAAATCACATGCATTTTTTATTTTCTAGAGAGATAGATTGATTGTTGTTGTTTTCTTTCTTTTTTTTTTTAGTCTAATGACATATCAGCACATGAAGGATTGCCATATATAATGAAAAGATAAGATAGGTTCCATAATTACATGTACCTTGTATTATTTTTTCCTTGTCCCAAAAACTTTAAATAAAAACAATCGCAGAAGAAATTTGGCCCCAAAGCCATCAAATACTGAGAAAAAGGCATCTTTCCTTGATGACTCCACCCAGCCGTTAAGTATGTAAATGTTTTCCTGTCAGAGAAATCTGTCCCATCAGAAACTTAGTTTTCCTTGTTGAAAATATCAGTATGTCCAAATTTATGACTAAAATCCATATATAAATCTTACTCTTGTTACAGTATCTAAGCTATGATGTTAAAAGTTACCAGAAATTTGGTGAAAATGATGTTGTTGTGAATTTTTCATCACATATTAGGCTGTACATAGCAGCCAGTTTATCTGGTGGAGAAAGAGGTCAGGAAAACCCCAGGAAGAACCACTGACCTACAGGAAGCTATTGGCAAGCTTTCTCACATATCTACACTGGCCAAGCCAAAGACTTGAACCCTCATGGACAGAGGTGAGATGCCAGTGAACGGTAAAAATGAGCTCATTAGACCACTTGGCCACCCAGGACCTCTTGTGAAAATGAGCTAAACTTTTGTTGTTTGCTGACCAAAACATGAGAAGTTTAGAACAAGACTTCAAGACTTATTTGAACTCAGGACCCCAATTGGGGTATGTTAGAATAAACAAGTTTGTAAAGAAACCATAAATGAACAAGAAAAACAGAACAGCCTATATACATAAAACATTATTGTCAGAAGATTTTATGGGAAGTAATTAGTATATCTGTTTAAGTGATGTAGATACAACCAAAATTTGGAAAAAAGAGTTACAAAAATTATGAAGTCCCTAGGTATGGACAGGGTCACTACTGCACAGTATATACATGTACTTACTTCTAAAAGGCCCAGCTGCAAATAACATAGACCCAGATTTGCCATGACATCATATGCTGGTAGATTGGTCACCAGAAGATCTGGGTCTATGCAGTGTTCAGTAGGATCCAAATTGCAGTATATAGTTTGGGGGTGGTGGGGTGGGTTAGAAAATTCAGAGAGCTGCCAGGTA
The DNA here is from genome assembly GCA_016617855.1 of Megalonaias nervosa. Lineage (NCBI taxonomy): Eukaryota > Metazoa > Mollusca > Bivalvia > Unionida > Unionidae > Megalonaias > Megalonaias nervosa. The sequence continues at coordinate 101,466 of JAECUM010048374.1, forward strand.
TCACCAAATTCCCTTTTGACAAGTAAAAGTGGTTCCCAGTGGTCAGTTGAACCTTAAGTACAAAGATACACTGTAGCAGGGACGAACTTGCCCTCAGGTTTTGAAATATAGATGTGCTTTGCCAGGTGGCTGGCTGAATGTAGCTATAAGAATGCTCTGTTGGAAAGCAGTTTGTATTTCCTACCTTTCCTGTTTTAAGTTATATTTAATGTTTTGCTAATATCAGTAGCAAAATAAACATAATTATTTCCCATCCATTCCGATATATTTTGTTGTAATTTTACAATAAATATTGACAGAAATAATGAGTGAAACAGCCTCCTTTTCTTACTCTTAAGTCAACTTTGACTTTAAATTTTAAAGAATAAATATAAGATTTCTTTATTTCAGACTATATAGTCTATACATCTAAATTAAAATATAGATATAAAATAAGAGTATTTTAAACCTGAAAGATCATAGATATCTTATGTACAAGTATACAGACACATCTACAACAATGGATAGTGTCCGGCATTTGTTAAGAATTAAATTATGTAGCACATTTAAAGAGTAATTTGTTCATCTACTTATAATACAAGAATTTAAATGAATGCCATAGTTCACAGAGATTTCAAGATATAGTTCTTACTATCAGATATTCTTGTCATCATTGAGAATACATACTTTCTCAATACTCCATCAAAACTGAATACGTTATAATTCACAAACATGTTAGAGGCACTGTTCCATCTTGGAAGGCCCAGTAGAAAATGAAAACTATTATTATAACCAATAACTAGTTTTCTTTTCATGCATTCACTAAAATTTGTCCACAGAGGAGCACAGTACATAGTGCAGCAATAAGATTTGAATATTCTAATTTTGATATTCATTGAACAACTCCTAACTTTACGTAGAAACGTGTTTGTTCGAGTACATAAAAATCTGTAATGTCCCATCATATCTTCATCATCTGACCAATAGGATTTTAAAATATCACCCAAACACGTATAACTGTTGACATACATAAGAGCATAGCCATTAAGATGTACAGGGGGAGGAGATGGTAATTTGAAAGAAGATGACTGAATGACCATGCATACTGATTTTTGTGTATTATAGATGATATCATTCTCTAATGCTTATTGTTCACATATCTTTAATAATTTCCTTAAACCTGCAACAGAAGGACTTATCAATGACATCATCAGCAAAACTAAAATTGTTAAGAAAGGACACATTTGGTGGCAGATGTAGCCCCATGTAACACTTACCCAACACATGATTTAAATGTTCAGTAAAATAAATATTTGAGCTTAAATGAGCAGCAATGCATTTCAGTGTATTGAGAGCATATGAATGTACATTTTATTACTGTGTCCTACACATAAAGTGATTTATGAAAAGCCATGGTGCAAATTTCCAATGCAACATAATGTGTCCACACTATGATAGTAAAAAGTCAAACAACTGGGTAACTTACCTTGAAACCATGATGCAGAGTCCACCAACTATAGCATTTACTCACTCTCCCATTTATTTGAAAAAAAAAACCCCCATCATATAAAAAATGAAAAGCATTACGGATATAAAAAGATGCACAAACTAATTCATTTCATTCATCAATTTACTTTATTTCTAACCTCATTGTTGCCATAGAGTCTTTTATTTTGTCATCTTATTTGCATTTCAAATCAAATGGACACTTTCAATGTAAACAATCAGAGATTGCTCACTCTCCTTTTCAGGTTTTTAGAAAAAAGTTGAGCAAATGAAAAGATGTAATTCTTGTATGCATGTGTTTAAAAGGATGTAACTCCCAGAGTTACAAACATTTACATGATTATTCAGAGCTTATTGAAGATGGCAAACTACAATACATCAGCAAAAATGTACTCCCCTTCACAAATATGGCAACCATGTTACTTAAGAAACTCCCATTTAGTTTCAAACATGATCAAGTTGAACCAAAAACTTATAATAATGGTACTAGCAGCTGCCTGGTTGGCACTCAGCATGAACAGGTTAGTGTTAGAACTGGTTGTCCTGGTGTCAGGATAATGTGACTGGGTGGGGTATGATGCTACATGTCTCTGGCATGATGTCCCAGTGCTAGACATCACTATAAACTGCCACACTGCAGACATCATAATGATATGACTGAAAAATTGCTAAAGCTATTAATGACCAAATTCACTGTGTTAAGGACCAACTGGTGACAATCCAGTTAGAAATTATCAACTGATGAATGAAATGACCATGCTATTTTAGACTTTGGATCCACATCACCAAGGTCCATAGGGCAAAAGACTTTGATCAAAGAGAGTGGCTGACACATTACATACAACTGAATACAGATCTACAAAGAAAGGCAATGTCAGAGTTTGAGGAAGACATCTTTTTGTGGACAATGGAAAGCCCAACAAAGTGGATTCAGGTGGATTGTGTCAGGCCTAAAGATGAGGATGACAAGCTGTGTCACATGATTACCAACCCAGTGTTTCAGTCACAGAAAAGCTGTCCTGGCAGCCTTATAGCTGTTCATTTTTCAAAGGCCAACCTGAAGTTCAACTGTCCCATCTATATGGAGCCGGCTTATGCAGCTTGGAGTATTAAGCAAGTGATCTGAGGAAGCGCCTTTTGTATGACTTCTTGCACCTGCTGTACACACCGGGTTGTTATAAAGGGCAGGCAACATGAGCAACTCCTGAGAGTGCCGTCTGTGTGTCTGTGTGTGTGTGAGAGAGAGAGAGAGAGAGAGACTTAAAGTCTGCTTCTGAGCATCAAGACCAATGATGTTTACCAAGATATGGCTGAAGATGCTTATATCTATGATACTAGTGACTAACCCAATAAGCATCCACACTTCAGCATGTCAAATAAAATGGTCATCAGCAAGTTTAAGGATGAGTGCTTAGGAAAGCCCATTGCCAGGTTTGATGGCCTCTGCCCCAGGATGGCTGACAATGAAGAAAAGAGCAAGGCCATCAGCATCTCAAAGGCAGTTGTAAAGGCCAGCCTTAGCCATCACCTTTACCTCTGCCTTGAGTGCCTCCAAGAGAAAGGAGTTTTGACACACAATTTACAGGAATCACAACAAAATGGGTGTACCACATAAACAAGGCAAGCCTTCATACATGCGTTCATACACAGGACTACGAAAGTGGATTGCATCAGATCGTATTATGATGTGAGCCGATGGCCATTACCACACCACACAAGAGCAACATGCCTGGGCAGAGAAATATCTCAATGAGCTCTTGTGCTTGGACCATGGACAAGAATGCCCTTAGATCATAGCTGAGCACCTTCAGGCACAATCTGTAGTTCCTCATGAACAAAGCTTCCATATGGAGAACCAATACCCAAAAGATGTTATATAAATGGCTAGCCTAAGATGCCAAACTTGTCAGCCATCGTGAAGACACTGAGTGACTACACAAAGTCAGAGGCAAGGCATTGCCTGTCATCTAGCTCTCCCAGTATGCATAGGTCCCACACCAGGGCATTTTATATCAAGTGGTACTCTTTTGAACCAGCCTTTAAATAACAGATGCTGCAGACGTTGCTAATTGTATAGATGTAGCACAAATGCCATCAAGAGATTTTTTTTACCTGTGAGACATGTTGCCACACAGAACAGCAGGCAGCTGCCAAACCCACTTGGTGCTATGCTTTGTAGTCTTGCTCTTTGTTGTTGTGTCCAACTGAAAATAACATCCAGGGCATACTAGTGCCCATAACAGCTGCTCAGCAAAGTAGGGTTGAACTGGTCCACATTTTCCTTGTGCATGGTGGACACTGGCCTCATCCCATCTCTCATGCATGCCATGCTTAGCCAAGAGTTAAGATACTGCACCCATTAGTTCTTGACCAGAGTCAAGCTACAGCAAATTGGGATATTGACTCTTGCTTGGAGATACCTGCCAAAGCGTTGGCAAGTTAGGAAGCCTCCTTGGTGGTCAAGGGCTCAGCTTCCTCATAATGGCTGGTGCATGTATATTTAAAAGGCTGAAAAATTGGTGGAACAATCACTAAAACAAGTGTTTTGGCAGCTATTGCATGTTTACATGTGCCTGCCCATCAACAACTTGGCTTTCATACCACCCTTTACAAGCCAGCAGCCAAGGCCACCACCATGACTACAACCCATACTGTAAAGGCTGCCGAGAAGACCTGTGAGGAGTCAGAAGCATAAAGCAGGCATTCCAAGATGGTAGCGTTAAAAGTGCATAGGTGTTGGAAAGCTGCTTTAAAACATCAATGCTGCCCTGCTAAATCCACCCTTCACTCAAGTTACATGTCAGCTATGCTCATAAAACTCACAGAAGTTTAAAGAGGGATGTTACAACTGCTGCGGCTGTGATACCAGAAAATTTGGAAGACCTGCTGTTATCAGAAGAAAATAAATGGAGACCCCTAAAGTACACAGAAGACAATTAGCAGAAGAGGGTGGTTCAAGAGGCATCTGAAAATAGCAAGCAATTGGCCCCAAGTTTAAGCAGTTGATGGAAAAAGAGTACACTACCAAAAAGGCCAAGTGAAGGTTACTTTCTTGAAAAATTTTGAACCTGAGAACCTGAATCTTTCCACCCAAAGAGAAGAGCAAGGCCCTTACAGGCAAAGGCCAGTCAGTGAGTGTGGGCACAGAAGCAAATGCTTGAGCAAACCAGAAGACATGCAGTTAACAATGCTATAGTGATCTCTGCTACAATGGCCCAGACAAGCTGGCCAAATGCCACAAAATATTAATAAGGTCTTTTTTAGGTTGACAGGACACACCCTCAGCTGTCACTGGAATGAAGATGCAAAGCAGATAGACATTCAGCACTAGAATCACCCAAAGCTCCCGAAGCCAATCCATGAGCAGCTTGGGTTAATTGCCAAAAGCAGTAACCTTGGGGACTCTCAGGTGTGATTGCTTCTATAATGCTGATGTGTATTTAGTGATTCAACTATTATGACTCTATGGTCTTAAACTAAGTAATAGAAAAGAGTGAAAACCAACAAGTTTTGTAAAATTCAACAAATAATTTATTTCTCTAGAATACAAAGTGAAAATTTCAAAAGAATAGTATTGCAAATTAAATCCTAAAAGTCCAAAAAGTTCTATCACCAGTCAAATTGAATAAAGTTCTAATCAAATCCCAGTGGTATTCAAAATAAAATCCAACACTGAATGTGTTGATATGCCATTGGTAGCCTGTGATGTGGAGATGTGCTAGGAGTCTTTTGATGAATCACAATTATATAAATCCATGATGTCCTTATCTGAATCCACTATAATTCCAAGTTGATGTTTTTGTCCAAGAATTTTAGTGATAAGCACTTTGTATTTCCAGTGAATAATACTTTGAATAAATAATTCCACAGAAATCAAATAGTGAACACAACGTTAAGAATGATTCTGCTACAGATGTTACATGCAAGAATGAATAATATTTTCAAGTGAACAAGATTATATAAAAAGCTAAGACACAAAAGTAAAACCAGGATGAGGGTCAAATATTCATTTCTAGAAAATTGTAAACATAAAATCTGTTACTAAAATTATAATAGAGAATGTGGTAAACATCAGGTACAGCAGGTTATTCCATGGGAAATACCAGTGTCCTAGACCCAGACTACATTAAATAAATATGTTTAGCTCAGTTGATCATGGTCCTCATATTTAACCCACACTCGTAGAGAACATATTAGCTATGTATTATTTGTTTACCAAAATAAAAGTTACTGAAAAGGTACACGATGAACTTGATTTTGGACAAGTTCAAGTCCAAATTACAATTATAATTAACATATAATCTTAGAGAAAAAACTAACAAATATGAATTAAATATATATATAACACAACCTTGGCAGTAACCAATATTTACTGCCATCTATCACTCGTCTCAACAACAACAAAAAAAGCAGTTATGATAAAAAATTATATGCTATGACACATCAAAGTAACTGGCCATAAAAAACAAATGGTAAACCTGCGAACATCTGAGGGCATGGTATTTATGGCTCTTGATGAGTATGTTAATGGGCATGTTATTTCTAAATCTTGTGATATCAAGCAAACCAATTCTTTCATTGATATCACTGCATGTTGACTTGCAAACCACTATGACTGGTTTGAGCTGTGTGTGTCTGCAGAGGAGCTTACCCTCCCACTCCTTCAGATCAATTACAGAGGAATTATAATATTGATATATACAAAAATCCAAGACCCACATGATCTTTGCCTGAAAATGATAAACAGTTACCATATTGTAGCCCCCATTATGATTGCCCTTGAGAACACAGCTTTAAGCTGTGGCCTGACTTTTGTGGCTAGAAAATATATTGACTGCAACTATCCATGGAAGCTAAAAGCATGATGAATCTGCATTTTGGCGGAGGCCAAGCTCAACAGAATTGCAGACCACATATATAAGGTGCTATGTGACAATACTATCTCCAAAGATGAGTTCAAACTTATCATAGCTGAAGTTGATAAATACACCACTATGCAAAATAAAATACAGGTCACATTGCACAAGGCATTCACTTTGGTTGTTGTTGTTTTTGTAGGGTTTGATGCCATTTTTCAGCACAAGATAGGCTATACGTGGTGGCCAGTATAAATGGTGGAGGAAGAACCAGGGAAAACCCAGGAAAGAACCACCAACCCATGAGAAGCTACTGGAAAGCTTTCTCACATACCCACATTGGCCGAACCTGAGACTTGAACCCACGCAGACAGAGGTGAGATGGCAGTGATCATAACAATAAGCACTTTAGTCCACTTGGCCACTCAGGGCCCCTCACTTTGGTTGTAATTGAGCCCAAGCCATTGAGAAGATGATGACTTAATCATAAGCTGCATGTTGTCTTTAAAAATGATAAAACCAACAAAATCTTCTTAACAACAGCTTTCTGACTTGGGCACTACTCAAAGCACACTTCCAGCATAGAATATGGTTTTTCAATAACATGCAGAGCTAAAGCAAATGAATTTGGCATTGAGATATTTTATACCTCTTCTCAACTGTTGCACTGTTCCAAATATATTTACAACAAACACAACAAGGTCTTGCACAGCAATGCCATGGCATCACATCAAGATGAATTAGGAAAATCAATCTCAAGTTACCTGCCCACTAATATAAAAAACAAGATGAACAGCTAATATCACTATGGAAGTGCAGCTCAACAACATACTGGCAGCTGATGACTTGGTAGCAAAGCAAAACATACAATGATTGGTTCCTATCAAAAGTACAGCAGTTTTGGAAAAAGGTACTTACATATACAAAACAATAGTACATGACTATTATAATGTCTGGAAAAATCAGAGAGAGGTGGATGGCATAAAGAACCTTGAAAATAAAAGTAACATTTAGCAAAATCTGGCAGTAATGATGAAAAGAAAACAAAAAGAAATACCAATTTGTTTCATTGTAAAACAAACATTTTCATCATCTACAGAAAAGAAAATTTGTTTTCCTGTGGTAAAACACCCATTTTTAGGTAGCCTCATTGGGTGGACAGGGTCTTGGACAGTCAGGTGGCATGCATTTCCCCAATGGACATTCACTGCCTTACCATTTTATTCCATACTTTTTGCATGGAGTCTGGCAAGCCAGTGTTGGGATGGTGGTACATCATGCTGGTGAAAAATACTCCTTCTTCATGATCAACTTAGTAATCCCAAAAATTATACTCCAACTGATAACTTGTTCAGTGATTTTGGACCCTTAGCTGTGTAAAAATGCTAAATTCCGCTTTTTTAAAAATTAAATGCTCCTTAAAATGCAGCTGAAATCTGTTTCAAAATGGTAATCTGGACATTTAAAAATGTCACATAAACTGTAGGCAAAAAGGAGTGTATTTTAGACCTTGAAAAATTTGATGATGTTTTGAAAAGCGTGTTGGTTACATGTCAGGCCTTGGATTGCTGACATTTGAATTGGCATTATTTTAACATTTTATGATTGCCAAAAATCACAAGTGAATTATGATTTCCCATTGATGTTTGTTTTTTCTGTAAATATGTGATGACATATTGTTTAATAACTATGAGTTAGATGTACTTTCAGTTGCACTTGATCAACCTGAATTATGAATGCACAGTTGTCACTGTTCATTTCATTAAAGTTTATCAGTGCCTTCATTCATGAAAAATAGTCAAACACATTACCTTTATTTCTCTTTATTTTGATGGCTTATTTTAATTAAATGTAGGTGAGAAAAATAGTTACTTTTCTTTTTGTTTTGTTGGTTCTAACGGCATTCTAATACATGATTTGATATATCATGCTGAGGAAATAGGAAATGATCCTTAAGTTACAGATTTCTGGAAAAATAAAAAATTCATGTGTGTATGTATATATATATATATATATATATATATATATATATATTGCTGTGGTTAAATTCAGATATTGGAAAGACTGGGTTCAGTCCAAATCCAGATTTTATTTTAGACTTGGTATGGATTTTTTCAGGAAACCAGACTAATTTTTCATCTGGTGCCACAGACACTTTAGTCTTCCCTAGTCTTATTTAACCAGACTTTCATGATTCCATGAGATCTGTGACATATGCAGAAAGCTCATGGAGCCATGTGGAACTGTCACTGTGTACAGCCATAATTTACATTTTATTCATGCAAATAGTGCTTTTATGTAATAGCATTGTCTGAGAATGTCATCAAAACTGTTTGAAGGTGAAGGGGGCAATCAGTTGTCCAATTGAGAACAAAAGGATTTTAAAAAAATAGAATACTTTGATCCTTGGCCAGGTTGGTGCCATTCTGTATGAAATTTTTTTTTCTTCAAATAATCATATAGCCAAACATGGTAGCATGGTTCATAGAAGATCAAACTCATAATCCAAGGGCTACAGTTTTATATAGATGTCAGGCGATAATAAATGTCCAGTGGTTTTGTTCATACATCAGAGTAATGAATTCTGTTTGCCTAACAAAATAAGTTCTTGTGTAACTCAAATCCTTACCTTTGACATTGTTCCAGGCTTTTTGAGTGATGAGTGTATGGTCATATGGATTAAGGCACTGATGCTTGAGAGCTAAGTGGAATGAAATATCATTCTGACCTGTTTCATTATAGTGTGTGTGTGTGTGTGTGTGTGTGTGTGTGTGTGTGTGTGTGTACACATGCCATTTTGCTCCATTTTTGAAAAGCAGAGTTATTGAGTACATTTTATCACATGCACAAACATAAGGTGTTTGGTTCATATTTTGGGACAGATTTCAAAATTTGGGAAAACATTTGTTTGGCACACTTGATAAAGCACAGAAGACATGTTATGTATATGATTAGTTGTTATCTTATTGTCCACAACACTCTTATCTGTGCTTGGTCTGCCATCTTTTGTACCCCCAGTAAAACAATCTATTTGTCTAAAGGCTTGACCACATACAAGAGGTTATAATTATATTTAATGTGATAGGTACACAGGATTCCTTCTTGCAAGTGAAAGACTCACAGGCCAAAATACGCTCATAAATCTTGATTTGCTTTAGCATTTTTGTCCAACTTAATGACATGATGTCATTACATTGTATTTGCTTAAGTTAAGGCCTTGTCCTACTGTAACCCTTTCATGTGGCAAGGTCTCATGTGGCAAGAGTCGGGTATATCTGTTAATAGGTTTTAGAAGTACTGGAGGATTAGAGTCAGTGACAGGTTGTTTTTTTTTTATTGATTTAGTGTTGATGCAGAGCTCAACATAAACTGTGTTTTAGTGAAAGTACATTGACAAAATATGCATAAAGAATTTTACAGGCATTCAAAAACAATTTTATTTTAGAGGTCAGTTGATGCGGAAAGTCTTCGTTTGTAATTTTTTTCATGCTTTCAAGAAAAACGTTAAGTGCAGACTAAAAGTCAGTCTCTCCAGTAATATGTACTCCAAAGGAGTTCCTGAAATTTACCATAAAATTTAATAATTTAGATTGTTCAGATAAAATAGATTTCATAACCTGCCTTGAAAATGCTTGATTTGCTGTTATGCATGAAGTCATTTTAGCACAAGCTGACCAACCACTGGTGTTGATGTGTGACAATTGCAAGGTCATTTCAAGAGTATATGGGGTTTTCAGGTATGGAAGATTATAAATTAACTTGACTTTCATATTTTACCTTTTAGATTTTAGTTGCATTTATTTGTTTGGTACTTAATGGTTCATAAACACATGAAAGGTTCTAACACGCCAAGGCAGTGAGAGTATAGTATTTTGCCCAAAAGATATCTCAGCAGCCATCCTGGCCTGATATGGGCAAGATGTGAATCCAATACCTTTGGCTTGCAAAACTGGAGTCCGGTTGGCTTGGTTTGGTGTTTTATGAACCAGCAATACATGAGTTATTTAGTACTGAGAAAGTGGGAGCAAAGAGCCTTGCCCCAGGATGTAGAATGTTTGCCGACCTGGGCTAGTCCAGTGGTAGGGTTCAACTAGCAACCTTTCAATCACGAGTCCAGCATGTTGAGCACTAAACAAAAACAGCTCCCATAAAGATTGGGAGCCACAGTGGCTCATTGGTTAGTATGCCAGACACATGGCCAAAAGGGTGCACATTTGGATCCTACCATCAGACCAGCCTGGGTCTGCTACTATGGTGGGTCCTTGGGCAGGGCACTTTACTCCAATTGCCTTGGCACTAAATAAACATCTTGTGTTGCTGTGCTGTAACGCACCAAACCAAACCAAACCCATAAAGGTTATTATGACATATAGCAAAATAAATTAAATGATGAGTTGTCCAAATTTATAACCACTCTCTACCTTGCATCATAGCATCCACAGTATTTGTACTAAGAGAAGCCAATCAGAATTGTTCAATTTAGCATGTGCCTTCAGACTTGAAACTGCAACATTATGAATAAATGCTCTTGATTCGATATATCAAATCTGCATTTGTATCATAGTGAACTTTGTTGTTAATTGAATGGTGAATTACAAGAGTGGAAATGTGTATTTAAGGAGTCTTAATAGAAAACATAGCAGATAAGTTTAGAATGTGAGGAAATTATGACCTGAATTACAATCAGCTTCTGTGTACAAAGAAAACCTGATGATGGAGTTGCATTTTTTAATGGCTAAATCAGGTCATTACTTATGGGGGGGGGGAGAGAAGTGGGGTAATAAAATATTTATTGTATTGATTACCTGGATAAACATTCTTAGTCTCTAAAAATATGGAAATGTTCCAATTGATCATTGGTGGAAATATTATAAGAATCCTTTCTCCTTCTCTCTCCAGACTGAACCCATGCAAGTCCAAAGATGTAGACTAAGTCCAGTGTGCACTTCTGCATGTTATAAAAGGTTCCTGATGGAATCAGGATCTGCAGTGGCTCAGTGGATAATGTGCCAGACTTCTTTCTAAGAGGGTGCAGGTTCAAAATCCTACAATAAGATCATCTTGGGTTGGCTGCCATGATGTTTGCCTGGGCAGGGTACTTTACTCCAATAGATAGATCTTGAATGATGTCATCAGCAGCCATATTTGTTGTATGCTGGCAGATTTACCATTGAGTTTATATTGTGTTTGAAAGTTGAAATAAATTCATTGAATCATAAGATACTATTAAAAAAACATACATACCTAAACAGAACACAAATCAGGCATTCTGTTAGTATCTATATTTGTAATTTATAAGTTGATTTTGCTTCAGTGTGCCTTGTTCAAAATGGTCAGTATTGTTGTTATTATTGTTTTAGGGTTTAATGCCATTTTTCAGCACAAGATAGGCTATACATGGTGGCCAGTATGAATGGTGGAAGAACCAGAGAAAACCCCAGAAAGAACCACCGACCACGAGAAGCTACTGGCAAGCTTTCTCACATACCCACATTGGCCGAACTTGAGACTCAAACCCATGCAGACAGAGGTGAGATGGCAATCATCCGTAATGATGAGTGCTTTAGACCACTTGGCCATTCGAGGCCCCTGGTCAGTATTGATGGTCGCATATAGGAGAAACTGCCAGGTTGCCTATCGTCCAGGTCAAATGGGCAGAATATTGTCTGCTAGTGACCTAATTGGGAAGCAATTATGGCCTTGACAATAACTGTTTCTGAAGCAAACTAATCTCTTCAGAGTGACCAGACATACAGATTTTACTGTATTATCTGGATTTATATTAGATATTCAGACAGCTGTTAAATGCAAAAGTGTTTCATAATCAAAATCTGCATGTTTACATTAAGAGTTTCTTTTGAATTCCTTTTGTTACAGCTTGTTTTTTTTCCAGCCAAAACATCCATGTATTTTGAAATGTTGCAAGGTTATGGGGTAATATATTGAAAAATAACTTGAACAAAATCGCATCCTTGTTTTTCTGCTCCTACTTCGCTGATTTCTGATGTGATTTCCATTATATGCTGAGGATAAAAGGATCTTTTACCACACCCATGTCATCAACCTCTGTCACGTGCCCCCTACAGAATTATTACTAACGCCGGAAAAAGACAGACAATTTGAAGATTTAATAGCTCCGAGCCCCTAGTCAGCAAAGCCGACAGTCTAAGTGTTAAAATATAAAATTAATAAGGTGAAAGGTATAACAACACAATAAACTATATCACAGTATTCCACAATTACAGGACAATTTTCAGTGCAATTAATCAATCCATGACCTATCCAAATTGCCAATTATTTCATCCCATGAAATTAAAGGTGAGAGTGTTTCCTTCCCATGTCCCTTCTGTGTCACTCATCTGTAACTTCCACCTTGTATTCCTTTCCCAGTTCTCCTTGTTGGTACTTCTGGTACCCTTGTTTCTGTTCTCTGAGCCCTCCTTGTCAGTACTTCCTGTACCCTCATTTCCGTTCTCTCAGCCCTCCTTGTCGGTACTTCGCACAACAGCCTATCTCTATGTGCTCTACACGTCTTCTCCTCTCTAATCTTCGGGTGGCGTCCGTTCCCACCCTGAAAGCTCAGAAGCCTTTGTTCCAATCTTGTCCGAAGTTCCTAGAACTAACTTTCCGCCCTTTTTACTGAGCGCAAAACTTCAGCACTCGGAGCACAGTCTAGTCTCTCCAATTTCCCTGTGATCTGCTCTCTTCAATGTTCAGACATGCTCTGATTCTTTCACAATGGATTAAAAAGAATAATGTCTGGCTGTGTGAGAAACCCGCCCAAAATTTGATTACCTCAGTTCTGATTGGATACTGGTGGTCTGTTTGAAAACAGTCTGCAGGTGGTATCACTGAGGCGTTACAATGTTGGGTTTCTGGCCTCCAAGCCTAAGCCGACTGATGACATCACTGCTAATTGCAAACAACAGAGTTTCTCGCCCCACAGCAAGATCTTCAAAGGAAGTAACCACAAATTTGAAGTTAACGCAATGGCTAATTCACAGACAGGTATTTTCTTTGTTTCAGACTTGGTCTAAAGTCGTAATATTTTATAACACATATTGACATTACCCAAAGTACTTTGAATTATGAATTCTATCAGAAGACATTTATATACATGAGCAGGATTTGTTAACAAATTTTCTCACACAATGTGACACTCTCGCTGTCTCTCTCATGAAAAAGTATTGCACAACAACTCCAAATGTTTACAGTCTACTGTTTACAAAACATCATTAAGTGGATAGTAAACTAGGTACTAGGTTAAATGGAGGTTACATATTGTTGCAATTTTATTTTGTTAGACCTTGAAAACACATCCCGTGTATCAGCCTCTTCCCAGTCTCTCATGATTTTAACTGCAGTCCTGATTTTTCATCTCTCATGGTTTGAACTGCAATCATTATTTTCCCTGTCTCATGGCTTTGACTGCAATCATGATTTTTACTGTCTCATGGTTTTGATTACAATCATGATTTTCCCAGTTTCATGGTTTTGACTGCAATCATGATTTTCCCAGTCTCATGGTTTTGACTGCAGTCATGATTTTTCATCTTGCAGATTTGACTGCAGTTGTGATTTTGGGTAAATCATACAGTACTTGATCATGTGTCATGACTGTAGGTCAGCACAAGATTCATATGTTAAGATACAGGTGTCAATAGTCCATTAAACACCTTGATTTAATTATAGTGGTTTAAGAGGAAAATACCAATGAAGTCCCATATATGCTCACTTAAGAGTCCAACTGCAGACTTTACAGACCTAGATTTGCTATCACATTATATACCAACAGATCTGGGTCTGTGTAGTTTGTTAGAAGTAATCAGTAAAATAAACATTATAGACCTTGATCTGCCTGTACAGTATGTGATGGCAGATCAGGGTCCATCTTGATTGCAGTTAGACTTTACCTATAAATGAGTATAGACGGTTTGTTAGAAACACACACGTGCAAGCTGTAAAATACATTTTGTTCAAAAACCTGGCAACTAGAAAGTTAATCGCTAGTTTATTACCATCCTACAAGTACAGTTGTGTATGTTGAGGGTATGGACGTGTTTCTCTTTGTATATTAGAGTGTTGGAGGGTATGGACGTGTTTCTCTTTGTATATTAGAGTGTTGGAGGGCTGCAATTGCGGTCAGTATCATGTGTGTATGGACATATAAAAGAAGGAATTACCTGCAATGACCAATATAACCCTCTGTCTGATTATGGAAATTTTATTAATTGAAACAATTTATGATTGTGATAATGATAATGAAAATATGATAACAGAAATAGTTAAAAAGTTTTTACATTAGACAGGCAGTATGATAGCTCTGAAAGTGACAGGTAATTAAGCAAAATTCACAATAATTAAATAATTGGACTAGAAGTAGTGGCAGTAAGAATAAGAAGCAAAACATTGACAGATTTGTTTTCCATCTTGTTGCCAGTTGAATAACAATGCCATATGTCTTTTTAAAATATGTAACTTGATCTATATTCCTAAAAAAAATTTAAAATGGATGATCAATCAGCCTAAATACCATTTTGATAATATATGTACTGTAAACTGAATAAATTATTTGGGTAAATTTCTTGGGGTTAAAGCTCAACATGATAAAAAAAAAGTACAAAAGGACAGTATCATAAATAAAGTCTCCATCACATCCTTGTAGATATTAGAAGGTATGTCTCCATTTGTCTAGTGTAATTTGGAAGTGCAGAATCTTTTCTAATACGGCCATGCTAAAACAAAAGCATGTTTGATTTGTCTTTTAGCCTGAGTTAAGTGGCTGCAAAACTTTGGCAGGTTTTAGCAGCTGGTTCCCTCCTGCAAGGCATGCTAGAATTGAGAAACTTGTGCTTATTAAGGAGTACATTTTGTGAGTTTTGACCAGAAAAAGATGGGTTATGTATTTATTAAGGCATGTGTTGTGTATTTATTCTGGTGTAAATGCACTTTGACTAGTAAATCTTACAAGCAAGAGGGTTGTCCTTTTATACATTTCATTCTATATGAACATATCGGTCAATCAAATGATTTTGAATTTTAGTCATACTTAGCTCTTTGCCCATTCATGACTATTTAAAATGTAGACATAAAGCACTAATTAATTAAGTCATAATGTCTTTTTGTAGCAAGAAATAGGCATGTCCAGTAGCACAAAGGAACAGAGGAATCATGATTTGAAATGCCAGTTACCGGTATATTCACTTCATCAAATTTTGCCCCGTTATCTAAATTGGGCCTTCGCTATTGTGTCAGTTATGTGTAAGTCACATTTGCTTTAATTACTTAATTAGTTGAAATTTGCCAAAGTATGTATTAACAGTTTTGTAATTTGCCATAGAAAGTTTACAGTTTCCAAAAAAAGGGTCTAAAATGCTGGATAATAGTTTTCCATTTAGTACTTTAGTGATCTTATTCCTGTTTAGCGCAAAATAATATTCTTTTGACAGTGTACCAAAGGGATAAAATTTTTAGTTACTATAGTTGTGATTGAAAAGGGTTTTCAGAGAAATGTAAAAACCCTAAGGGGATTCTGATTTTTTTAAGCCTGTAACCAAGCTTTTGGGTGTCCATGGTGACAGGTCAGGATTCCTTTCTTGGTGATTCTGTGGTATGAACCACTGTCTGATTGGATCTCTTGTGCTGTTTGGTCAATGAGGCCAGCTACACTGAGTGGGCTTACTTTGGAAGGATAGATAATGTCTGTCTGCTCCGTCTGGTGTAGATCCATTAAGACATTACAGATCATCACAATAAAGTGTGATCGGGCATTTACTGTATCTCTCCCCCTTCCATCTTATGTTTGTGCAACTCAGTTTAGACTGGGTATGCTGTGTGCGCTTCCTCAGTGTATGTGATCTTCCCTCATATCGTCCCCAGAGCCATCTCTTGTTGATTTTTTTAAATTCAAGAAAAATTGTCCTCTTCTCCTGTTCTCTCAGGGCTCCACCCAGATGCGATACTTAGGCCAAATCCCTTGAGGGCATTCGAGTCTTGGGTGATAATCTGATTTCCATCTCTAGCATTCTTGTTTCTTGTTACTTTCTGCTCTGTTTGCTGAGACTGAAATATGTGACTTCCTGCACTATGGTTGACTCTAACTTATAATGAAACTAGTAAACCTCAAAGAATGCATTCCCTGAAGTGAGCTAAACTTGTGGTCAGATTGTGTCAAAT
Source organism: Megalonaias nervosa (assembly GCA_016617855.1). Taxonomy (NCBI): domain Eukaryota; kingdom Metazoa; phylum Mollusca; class Bivalvia; order Unionida; family Unionidae; genus Megalonaias; species Megalonaias nervosa. The sequence continues at coordinate 117,983 of JAECUM010048374.1, forward strand.
GCAGATGTTCATCTGTCTCTAGTATATAAACCAAATGCACAAAGCCTAAATTCTATAACCAAATTAAAGCCATATATCCACTCTTCAAATATTCACCTTTGTAAGATTAGAGTCTATTAGAATTTCCAAGAATGTTATACTAAGTGGGAAATTACTAGCAAAATATTTCCTTATGAGATTATTAATTCCAAATTACTTAACTCTATTTTAAGTTGTTGTTGTAGTTGTTGTTGGGTTAAATGCCATTTTTCAGCACAAGATAGGCTATACATGGTGGCCAGTATAAATGATGGAGGAAGAACCAGGGAAAACCATGGAAAGAACCACTGACCCACGAGAAGCTACTGGCAAGTTTTCTTACATACTCACATTGGCCAAACCTGAGACTCAAACCTACGCAGACAGGTGAGATGGCAGTGATCCATAACAGTGAGCGCTTTAGACAACTCGACCACTTGGGTCCCCTTCTATTTTAAGCACATTATACTTACTGAAACAGCTACAAATTTCACAACAAATGGTGACCAAACTAAATGTTTGGCTAATAAGGGAAACTTGCTATCACTGATTATTTTAAGTCTACAAAACACACCATTCCTGCTAATAATAGGTTCTTTCTTTCATTGGGCTGACAGCCTGATTGTAACATTCCTCACTGCAAGGCTCAGTGGGCTACATATAACACCTTATTTAAAAATTTACAGTAAATACAGATTTACCCAGCTACATGACGTTATAGAAATTTTGATAACAAAAGATCCATCAATCTGTTGCAAATCTCTTTGTTGAATATGTCTCTGCTTCTACCAAAAACATTGGTCCATCCTTTTACATGGTCCCTGATACAAAATGGTATTACCATGAATCCTATTATTGTAGTTGAATTAGATTTTTCTGTATAATGTATCCCACTATAAGGTGACCTCACCATATCATCATACTCATTTATAGCTCCCTTGCACATCATTATTGTGAAGTACTACTGTTTGTGTGCTTTTGATACAAACATACTGGTATTATTGGCATGAATAAGTTTGGGATTAACTAGCTTTTACTAAATTTATATTTCATATGTCTCAAATTAATGTTTGTTTTATTCTTAAATCATTACACTTCGTTACAAGTTTACTGTTGCCTGATTGACTTACAGGTAGCTATTTTAAAGATGAATTTCTTATACATGTTCACCAGGGGAGAAATGTAGAATTTTCTTCATTGAGATAGGGATAGAGTGAAATGATTTTTTGTTTCTTCTAATCTAATCCAAGTCTGATTTTGAAATGATTTCATATTACTAGTTGGTTACTTGTCTGCCCTAATTTTCAGCTTAATTCGTCTTGGCTAAATTGTGGGAGTAATGATGATATGTTATTGGAATTGTTATTATTATTATTATTATTATTATTATGGGGTTTTTGCCACTGTATTCATAACTGTCATATGTTTAGAGGGGGCATAGAGTGTCACCCATGTCTTCCCATCATGCTGTGTCCTGTCAGGTACACATCCAGTTACATCATGTCATCACGAATTTGGTTTCGCTCAATAACTTTTGAAGGACCCTCAATAACTTTTGAAGAAACCAAATTTGGCATTAAATGTTACATTAAGAAGACCTAGGACGAGTTCAGTTTTCTGCCTTTTGTAACAAAATTGTATGTTATTATGGACCCTATTGGACTTCACCCTTCAGTCACATTATATTAGCAAGGACATACGTGTTTTATGGAAACATATTGTTATATGTGCAACTTCTCTTTCTTAATACAGATATTTATGTCAAATATTTGCAGAAATGGGGGGGGGGGCGCGCCCTTATTTTGATGACTAAGCCTTATTCAGACATGGTCAAATGTACCCCATATATATTCCAAAGGTATGGGAGCTTGGAATGATATGGGCCATTAATCGGAATCAACAAAATGATTTAATGGGAGAGTATTTTGGGAACAACATTTCACAAGATTGTAATTTACTATCTAATAACCAGGTACATATTTTGATTTACTGGCATTGAGTTATCCCATCCTTTTATTGATAAAGGACTCCAGGCTATAAACACTACTTACTAATGTAGGTTAAATACACTTTCCCTCATTGGTATTACTATAAGTATCACTGTAATTTAAACAGCCGATTTTGCCCTTTTCCTTACAGAATAACATGGAGTACATGGCTGGATTAATAAATGTTAAAATGAAAGGTTACTGTTAGTTATTCTTAGTGTTTGCCCATAGCAATTGCTGCTAAAACTACTAACCTTTAGCTTTTTTTCTAGGTTGTTAAAGTAAAGCTTTTTTTGTGTCCCTAAATCAACTTTGTCCCAACCCCACAATATGCTGTTTCAAAATGCTTCAACATAGATAGCCTTGGGCACTTGGATGGTGTTGACTAGATGACAAAGGTTATGGAAATAGAGACAGTACATGTAATCAACCTGTTAGACCTGGAGTGGTCAGGCATGTTTACCTTGAGTACATGTTAGTCAAGGTATTGTCTGCAGTCCTCAAGGGGAAAGTAGATAAACATGCTCATGTTGTGCCCGAGATTTGACCTATCTTAGATAAAGGGTTTCCACTTTCAGAGATTAAGCAAATAGGTTTGAAGTAAGGGGAAGCATTACTAAAATCCCATGTTATGTATTTATTTTACCAGTATAGACCAGATCTAGTAGAAATCTCACTGTATTTATACATATTCAACAAACGTTTACAAGATATTGATAGGGATGAAATACGCCCCAGGTAAATTTACACCAAAAGTCTTCCCTGTTTGTAAATTTAACAAAGAAACATTCTTGCAGGGGACCTAAGAACATCTGTCAGTCAAGTATGGCTTATAATGGATCTACATGGACTGCTGACCAGTCAGATTGTCACTCACCTGCACATAGGTTTGTCATCACCAGCTTACCAGTTGCTTTTTCCAAGCATGTAAATGATCAGCTAATGAGTCTCCCACACTTTGATAAATTTTACAACTGTAGAACATGTACCAATCTAATTATGACTTTACTATCTTTCCCTAGATTCCAGAATATTTTTAAACAATACACCTAAAAGTTTTAGAGACATGTGCAGGTGATGCTCAATTTACGTTATGGATCCATTCCTGAGCTTATGGCATAAATTGAAATTGGTGTAAATCAAAAGTCATGTAAATCCACATACGTGATGTGCACATGAGTTCCAGCACATGGTGCCAATGATGGCATAAAAACAAGCACAGTGGCACAAATTAAATGTTATTTCTTTTTTATAAGTGGCATAAAAATAAAATCTCCTAAATCAGATTGGCGTAAATTGAGTTTCACTTTTGACAAATACACATTGAATTTGATAGAAATTAATATGTTAATGGGTATAGCATACTTAATGGGGTATTTTTTTGTGCTGGACTTGTGACCAGGAGGGTGTGAGTTCGAATGCTACCATTTGACCAACCTGGGTCAGCTTCCATGGTGTGTCCTTGAGCAAAGAACTTTACTCCCAATGCCTCAACACTAAATAACCTACTTGTGCTGCTGTGCCATGAAGCACCAAACCAGATACCTTTTTAATTGTATAAGGTATATCATAATTCTAGTGTGTGCAATTGCAACCATGATTTTAATGAATTACTCAGAAATGTTGCAGGTCTTGTTACCACAAAATCAACCTGTGCATATTATTCTTTCATAACATTATGTTTGGGGGGGGGGGGTCTTTTTTTTTACATATGCTTCTTTTTGGTGTCATAGCAACTATCTTGTTATTGCTACTCCTCTCTTTACAGAAATTCACATGATGTCTACTGGTAGTTGGTACCACATGAGAAACAATGACATTGTATATGTAACTTCACTTAAACCAATCACCCTGCCTGAGAGGTTGACCTAAATGCAAAACTTGCTCAAGTCACAGAAGTATGAAATGTAGAAAATAGTGACATAGCTTTGTTGAGGTAGTACTGTTCTCACCAAGATTATTTACTTGTGGAAATTCATAACATTGTGATCGACAGTGTCCAAGAAACACACCCAACCACAAAACTTAACCGATGTCACAGAAACATTAAATGTAGGACCTACTTTTGGAAAGATCAAATTTTATTACATGCTTAAGTGTGAAATATAGAAAACTATTCGTAAAATATTTTTCATATTCTTTTCATTACTGTATCTTCACATGTGAAAAATATATTTTTCTATATGAAAATCCAATCTCTACCATCATGCCATGCGATACTTAATTATACGTGCCTACAGAAGTTGCACTTGCTGGATAAAACAGTATTTTGTGTGCAGCAGTGATAAACGGAAACTGCACCACCTTTCAGACATGGAAATTATATTTCGTGGAAGATATTAGACTTACCATGATTTGCCTCTCTTCAGAGTCATGTTCTATAAACTACCTTGTCCACAATGTTAAAAAAGAAAAAAAAACAGATTAGGTCAGGGGTCAGCAACCTACGGCACACATGCCACAAGGAGGCATGTCAAGAGGTTTTGTGTGGCACGCAAAGGCAGCCAAAAAATTTAAATTTTAACAGTGTTACTCTCTTACTGGTAGCATGCGCTCATTCATTTTGTAATTATTCCCCCAAAAAGTGGTACGCTATGTAAAATAGGTTGCCAACCCCTGGATTAGGACATCCCAAACCTTCTCTTCTTTTAAATAACTGATATTTATATGATCATCATATGTACTGTATATGACTGTATGACAGAAACTGAGATGAACATACATTAGGGTGGGATGGGGTGAGGAGGCTAAAATTTCATTTTCAAGTTTCATCTTCTAATCTTCAATTCAGGGGCAGTTTAGTATTATGTCTTTTTTTCCTTTTTTAAAACAGTATTGTTTGACAAACTTAAATGCATGAATATCATGAAGTGAAAAAAAACATATTTAATTTACATAAAGTAAAATTATTTTTTTTATGTATTTGAATAACATTATGTTTCTCCCTCACCCTACCCCACTCTGCCCCATCCGACCCTTCCAACACACCCAAGCTGTTTGGTACATAATATGAGTGACAGTTTTGGACCTTAGCTACTATGTTATAACAGATGAGTATATTTCATCTTGTGGTACAAAAAGGATGTATTTAAATTCCTGGCAATGCAACTATTATAGCGCTAAATATATTTATTTCAGGTGCTATGGTATTTTGTATAAGTTTTAGAAGAGAAGATATATTTGTGTTTAAATTTTGTAAATTCTCTCCATAAATTTAATAATAGTACGTCTATGATAGACTAGTAGCTCTTTAGTCACTGTTAAATTCAGAGGTTAAAATCCTGGGTGAATACAGTATTATCAGCAACCACTCCAAGGCAATGGTGTCAAGTTACAGTGCTAGCTGAGAAAGTGAAACAAAGAAGCCAGTAGGACAGTTAGATTATGTGTTTGTAAAGCTAATTAAAATCAATTGTAGCAAGTTTGCCTTAATACTTAAACACTAAAATTAGTGACCAGTTGTAGGGAAATTTTAATCTCTTTTTGTAGGTATAAAGTGTTTAAAATAGAGTTGGGTAGTTATAGTTTAATTTTGAATTAATTTGCTGATAAGGATAAAGTTTACAAGTAGTTTCCTACTTAATATTATATTTTTTTGAAAATTCTAACATACAGTATCAGTGGGAAAAGAGTGTGTATGGAGAGTAGATATATGACTTTACTTTGGATTACATAATTTAAATTTTGTGCATTTTGATATGTAGATTAGAGTTAGATAAAGGGTCTGCATCTAACACAATCAGACCAGAAGTTTAGTTTAGAAAAGGTCTTCAGGGAATGCTCTCTGTGAAGTCCGCTAGGATTGTGTTTAAGCCTGGTCAAACATAGTGCAAACCCCGCCACTCCATGGAAGTGTGGCAAGCGGAAATGGGATCGATGATGCCTTCTGGGAGCCTTGGAAACTTGCGGCAGCGCTTTTGGCCTTCTACGGGAACCATTCTCCACCAGGGAAGGAATCTGCCTTTACGGAATGCTCGGGGGGCTGGCTGGGGTGTTTGGTGGGATGGGCTCACTCTTTGGCAGGTGGGGTGGAGCTGGGGCAGGGGGTTGCGGTGGGAGATCTGCTGCTGGGTCTGTGGTTTTGGAGCGATGGGGAGACATCCAGCATATACAGAGGCTATGATGGCACCATTCTCATACCTTGGATAACAGGGCACCAGCGGAAGGCCCAGCTCGGGGCCAAGCGCCCCCTTAAGGGCACTGTCGCCCAGCCTGGGGCCACAACCAGTCGCGAAAGCACAGAGTGCAAAAGGCGACTTTAATCCTTCTCAGTCAGTCAGTGCAAGGGAGTGGAGAACTTCAGGTGACTCTGAGAGAGGACGGACGTGTGCCATGCTGCTGCCGAGATTTACAAAATACATTGAATTAGGACTTCAAGGGAGACCCGAAATACGACAAAACAGACAGAAAAAGAACAACACACAGGATTTAGAAGGGGACATAACCGAAATCGAGATTCCAAATCGAAATTAACAACCAACATCACAAGTTCTCAGCTGTAGCAGCAGGGGACCCCTCCTCAGAACAAAGGAACAAAGGAAAACTGACTGCGGACTGGACAGACTACACATTACGCACACTGCATAAGGCAAGAAATCATTTATTTACAACAACATTTAAGTAACAATATAGGAAGTAGCTATTTAACCACACACCTTAACTCTAACTTGCAATAATAATACATTAAAATGTAAACAATCTCATAATAATATAAACTTGTTACAGTTAGTATCACTAAAGAACATACATCCTTAAAACTAATAATAACATAACCAAACACGCAGTATAATCTGAATCGGATCAAGAACCCAAAGCAAATTATCCACCTTAATTTAAACTCTAATACTCGTGCTACAACAACAGCATAAAGCGGATTGAAACTCTCCAGTCCAACAACCAATCAGAATTGTCCTATCAGATGCAACATCTCGCGCCTGACAGACCCAAATAATCAAACATTTGAATCCATTATGTTTCAATCCACCAAATTGCAATACTAATCGAGCTAGCGATGACACAATAACGAATTGAAATTCACCAGTTCAACAACCAATCAAAATCACCTTACAAACATAACATCTCCTGCCAGATAAACCCAAACTATTGAAACATTCCAACTCCTTATGTTTCAATCCCCCAAATTACATTATTAGATGAGGTATCGAAGTTACAAAATGGATTGAAACTCAACAATCCAACAGCCAACCAAATTCGACCTTACAAACGCAGCTTCACCCGCCGAATAAACCCAACAATTAAAACAATTCAATCCCTTATGTTTCAATCCTCCAAATTGTAATACTAGAAGTAACAAATAAAAGGCATTGACCAAAGGATGCAGGGGACAATAAACAGATGCTAGGGAAAACAGACTAGCAAATACCTGAGTGGGATCCTGATATCGGCAAGCCAGTGCCGAGCAAAGATTTCCCACTATGACCCCGGCACATATAACTCATATATGTACATTTATTTATTTATTTCATTATTATCTAACTAATTCTTACTCTAAATATATTTATTATTTATCCACACACCTCAACTATAACTTGTATTATTAATTCATTAAAATTGTAAACAAACTCATAACAACAGTAATTAGGTACAATTACTGTCACTAAAGAAAATATATCCTTAGAACCCATATTAACGTAACAAAACAAGCCATGTAATATAAAATGAACAAGAATCCAAAAGCAAATTATCAACCTTAAATTGAACTCTAAAAACAGTGTTACAATAACGGCACAAAACGGATTGAAATTCCCGTCCAACAACCAATCAAAATCAACCTTACAAATGAAACATCTCCCGCCTTGTAAACCCAAACAATTGAAACATTTCAGTCCCTTAGGTTTCAATCCTCCAAATTGCAATACTAGTTGAGATAGCGACGACTCAAAAAAGGATTGAAACTTATCAGTCCAACAACCAATCAAAATCAATCCTACAAATGTAACATCTCCCGCCTAATAAACCCAAACCATTGAAACATCTCAATCCACTGTGTTTTCAATCCTCCTAATTGTAACACTTGTCGAGGTATTGACAATACAAAATGGATTGAAATTCACCAACCCAACAACCAATCAAAAATCGACATTACAAACGCAACATCTTCTGCCGGATAAAAACAAATAATTAAAACATCACAAGCCTTTTGTTTCAATCCCCCAAATTGCAATACTAGTAGAAGTGATAAATAAGATGCAATTAATTTAATAATACATTAGTTCCTAACATAAAAAAAAAACAAAAAAAAAACCTACAAACAACACACTGACAGACAATGCCAAAAAGAACAGACATCACAAAAAGAAAGGATCAACGGCAAGGAAGAAAAAGAAGGAATACAGATGACAGAAGAAGAAAAATAAAGAAGATTTAAACCATAGGATGCTAGGGTCAACCATCAATCGACAAGCAGGGACGGAAAAATGTACAGCGAAAAGACATAAATAACTATTCACAAAAATTTGCCAGACAAGCATCAAAGCAAGGAGCAGTCCAGGACGCTGTACCTGCTGCTCCACAAACCCCCTCCCCCGCACACACCAGCATAAACAACCTAGCTGGGAACATCAAACAGGTGCTTGGGCAAATATACTAGCAATACCTGGGTGGGATCCTGAAATCAGCAAGCCCGTGCCGTACAAAGATTTCCCACAATGACCCCGGCAAATAGGTGTTTATATCCTACCTTCTTTTTCTTTTTTGGAACGGTCAAGCGTCAAAGGCAAGGAACAGTCCAGGAAGCCCCACCTGCTGTTCCATAACCCACACACCCCGACAAGCGATCAGACAAATACAAAGGCAAGGGGCAGTCCAGGTGGCTCTACCTGCTGCACCACAAACCCCTTCCGGACAAGCGTGACACAACCATATCGAGTTAAATTAATCTTCGCAAGAAGGAGCTATTGTAGTCCCCACTCAAAATGGTCACCGAACGCACTCTCCCCCTGGCAAAAGTGTCCGAAATGAGGCGGGCCTAAAACGGGCGCTAGGGAAAACATACTAGCAAATGCCCGGGTGGGATCCTGATATTAACACCCCACGGTTAATAAAAGACCTCCCACCAAAAACCCGACCTCGAGTGGTAGCTGGGGGGAGTGGGCAATCCCACACAAACCAAAAGTCTTCATTTGGCATTTGAAGACAACACTCCACAACCAATCATGATCCTTTTGGACGGCGGCCCAAAATTACAACCAAACTTACTACATGGAGTTAACATCAATAAGGATGGCTCACATCCAGCTGATTGGCAAACTTTAGACCTTCACAAAAGTACGCCAAGTACACAAAATTCCAAAACAAATACATATTCTAAAATCATAACTGCTCACAATTCGACCAATTGCACAGGTGGCTCACACAAGGTTGGCATAGGAACATCCACAAGAAAAACTGGAAACAATTTGACCAAAAATCCTACCCCGCCACTCCATGGAAGTGTGGCAAGCGGAAATGGGATCAATGATGCCTTCTGGGAGTCTTGGAAACTTGCGGCAGCGCTTTTGGCCTTCCACAGGAACCATTCTCCACCAGGGAAGGAATCTGCCTGAACGGAATGCTCGGGGGGGCTGGCTGGGGTGTTTGGTGTGGTGGGCTCGCTCTTTGGCAGGTGGGGTGGGGCTGGGGCAGGGGGTTGCGGTGGGAGGCCTGCTGCTGGGTCTGTGGTTTTGGAGCGATGGGGAGACATCCAACATACACAGAGGCTATGATGGCACCATTCTCATACTTTGGATAACAGGGCACCAGAGGAAAGGCCCAGCTCGGGGCCAAGCGCCCCCTTAAGGGGACTGTCGCCCAGCCTGGGGCCACAACCAGTCGCGAAAGCACAGAATGCAAAAGGCGACTTTCATCCTTCTCAGTCAGTCAGTGCAAGGGAGTCAGCATAAAGAACTAGAGGTATCAGAGTTACATTAAATATAGAAAAGAAAAACCCTCTTGCTTGTGACTAATTCCCCATAGCGCAGTTCCATCAAAGAGGCGCTACTACACAACTCTCAAAAACATCACTTTTTCGTACCATACACTGAAATATATCTGCCAGTATTGTCGGAAAAAATATATCCTCTATATACCATCTGTACTAACAATTTAGATCCAAATGTAAACTGCATGACCCAAATGTACCTTTGTATAATGCTCTGGCAGATCTGGGTATATGCAGTTCGCTAAGGCTAATCAGTAGAACAGACAAAAATTTCCCAGATCTGCTGGCACAGTTTACAGTATGAGATTAGGGTATATTTTGTTTGCAGAGGGAATAATTCAGGTTGATTCATATGTCCATATGATCAGTTGAACATATGAATCAATCCGAATTATTCCCTCTGATGAGTTACAATAGTAACGAAACCAGTCAGGGACAGGAGGTGACTAGAATACCCCAGCAGATGGGAGGGAATGCCTCCATATTCAATCCGTCATCATCTTCCCTAAGTTTATATTCTACTGGAAGTGAAGGTGACCCTCTGCGGGAATCCAGTCTAACAGATCCCAAAACCAATGAGAGCCCAATGAGTCTATATGAAAGTGCATCGGTATGCTTGTCCAGTTCTTTTACACATAAAGTTGTCAGTAGAAATAGATTTCAAACAAAAAGAGAAAACTGGAAGAAGCAGTTACAGAATGCCCAGAAGCAAAAGTGTCTGCTACTATCATCCCAGTCAATTTCACTTTATAAAGAAGCGAGGAAACTTCTTTTCAAATTTGTGAAATTAAAAAAGGTGGCTGACTACCTCCAAGAGTGTGGAAACACATTCTCAAACAAAAGTATTAGATTGCAAGACCGTTAATTGCAGTTTCTGCAGGAAAATGGATAAATCTAAAAATTTTATAAGTACAGTTATGAACCTCAGATATAAATCAAAACTAAGACAACACTGTACCACATGTAATGTGGTCTATTTACTCACCTGCACTAAATGTGGCAAACAATACGTAGGTGAGACTAAAAGGGAATTCCAAATGAGAATAAAAGAGCACTTGAGGGATATCCATAATCATAAAGATTCCCTTGTGTCTAAGCATTTTAATTTATCTGACCACAACACAGATTGTGTTAAAAATCAGATAATATAAATTATTAAATGTGATCCAGAGTTCTCCAGTAGCACTTTGTTTAGGAAAGAGAGAACTTTTTGGGATATACCAGTTGCATACTCTGCAGCCAGTATGGATCAACATCTCTGTTTAAATGGGAGTTCAAGCATTTTTAACTTTATATATTTTGTTTGCAGTTGGACCCACATATAATTGAATACATATGGTACTCATCAAGACACATGTACGCAATGTCTTGCAAAACTCTGGAGTTAACAATGCCTGACAAACAGGCATGCAACATTTAACGATGGTATGATGAACATGTACAGATGATTGAACAAGAGTACTTAAGAAAAAACTGTACCTGGCTGCCTAATGAATAATTAATGAACAGGTGCCTGTTCTGTTACAGAGGCTGATAATTTATAACTAAGTGCATCTTACTTCTGACACCAAATATGCATAAAGTACACCAAACTATTTGTATGTTTTGTTGACAGTCCTGACAAACATAAAAAAATTGTATATAAAAATGTTTCTGGGCCCAACAAGATGAGATAGTTTTTATTAGTCGTATCAGCCAAGTTTTATGCACCAGGTCAAGCCATAACTTTTATGGGATTTTTGTCTCATCAATATAAATGCAAAATATATCATTGAGAAGCTTACATGGGCATGACTGGTGCAAGTCATTAAAGGCAGTGCTGTTTTTTATAACCAGTGTAGGTTCTGGGTTACTGCGTGAAAATAAATTAATCTCTGTACTCCTTACAATATCCATGATGCAGAATTAAATGCATGCATGATGAAATGTAAAACCACTGCATGATTTACAACAGGATAGAATTTGGAATGGCATAGATCCTGTTCCGCTATTGGAGAATAGCTAGTTCCTAAATCAGCATACCCATTAGATTACCAAACAGCGCCTAGTGAGGTCATTTTCTTCTCTACAGTTTGCCATTTAACCCTGTTTTGAACTGCGTAGATAAGCAGCCACCTACTGTGTGGCTCAGCTATAACAAGCATGTGACCACACAAGTGATGCCAGACCAAATGAAAGGGAGACTCCGTAGTTTCTGTCTCTTAAAATTTTTCAGAAAGAAGAAAAACGATCCCCCCAAAAGCTACCATATATACTTAAAAAAAGACAGGTCTAACTGCATAGACTCAGATTTGCTATTGCATAATATAATGTACAGGCAGATCTGGGCCTATGCAGTTTGTTTGGAGTAATCAGTAGAACAAATAATATAGACCTGATTTGCCAGCACATTATATGATGGGAGATCCAGGTCATTGTGGTTTTGCAGTAGGTCCCAACTTATACACAAGTACATAATGTTAATCAAGAATTTATTTTATATAATTTGAAGGAAAAAAATACCCTGAAATCACCACGAAGTTTCCTGATAGCGTTTCCAGCAGTACCAGAGGCATGTCAGTGTAAGAGCTGGATCATAGAGATCCTGCAGCACTAGGTTAAAATGCTTGAGGTTAACCAAAAAGCTTGAAAATGTATGCTTAGATAAATTTCTAAAAAATTGCATCTTAGATTGTATCATTCCAATGTAAAGTAAAGATTTAGTTGTTTAACAGTAATAAGCCAGTCCTTATGAATAAGCTTCAACTTATCACATCTCCTTCTTAAATAATTAAAAGGGCAAACGTGAGATGGGGTGTGTAACAATTTGAGAAATATATACCTCATTCTTTTATCTGAAATGATAACAAACGCTAACATATATTACTATCCTATTTTGTTCCAATACATATTCTTTGCTCCTTACTTATACCCGTGATACATGATACAGGGGTAGATTGATAATCAAGAGCACAACCCTAAAACCATTGAAGGTATTTCAACCAAACTTGGTACACATGTCAAGTAAGCTGTATATAGGTGCCATTTGATATTTTTTGATATTTAGAATTTTGCACTTCAAATATTATTTATATTACCTTGGGAAGAAAATGTAGCACAAGTAGTCTAAAATTGAGGTTACTTGGCCACACGTTGTATACATAAATTGAGAGTAAGTAGCATAAATATTGAAAGAAAATGGTTTTCACACAATAACATTAGTTTTACATGCCATACCAATATCAAGGAAGAAGTCTGTTGATTTTGGAGTCAAAAGGTTAAAGGTCAAGGTAACTGGGGGTCAATTGAAAGAAGTGGTTTCCACACAGTTTCATTTTGTTCTGTGTGGCAGGCCAGGATAAAACTTTCTAAATGGCTTGCACTAGGGTTAAGGAGAAAGTTTGTTGATTTGGGGATCAAAAGGTTAAAGGTCAAGGTCACTAGCTGAAAGAAAGAAAATTGTTTTGAATAATAACATTAGTTCTGGACATCATATTGTTACCAAATTTGTAGAGGGTTCACACTTGAGATATGGAAGAGGTCTATTGATTTGGTGGTCAAAAGTCAAAGGTCAAAGTCATTGTGGTCTGAAGAAATATGGGCTCTGCAGAAGAAACTTATTCTGGTCAGTAATCTACAAGGTCAGTCATGATTTACTAGTTTCCACACAGGGAATATTAAACCAAGGTGGAGGCAGGCTTATGATGTGCTGTTCACAGTACTATTTTTTCAAATTGTCATTTAAATAAAACTTATCTACCAGCTTTTTCTCTGTTTTCTTTGTCCAGCAGGATCATGGTCATGTTTTTTTGAGGATATCAGTTAGGTATCATGCTGTCACATAGGATGAAAGCTGTATTCAACCATATCTAGACCGCTCCGGTGCCCTAAGTGGTTAGAGTGTCCGCTTCGGATGCGGGAGGTCATGTGTTCAACCCCGGAAGAGTCATACTAAAGACTAATAAAACTAGTACTATCAGATGCCACACTTAGCATTCAGCATTGACAGGTTAGTGTTAGGACTGGTTGGCCTGGTGTCAGGATAATGTGACTGGGTGGGACATCATGCTAGATGTCAGCGGCATGATGACATCACTATAAACTGCCACACTGCAGACATCATATCTATATGACTAGTATTGTTAAAGCTACATTAAAAATCAAAACATACACACACACACAACCATATCTAAATTATTGCAGCGCTGTTTGTGGAAACGCATCCTATAGAAACATGTGCAATATATTCCATCTGCAAAAGGAGCATGTAAACTTATCATTGACAGTATCATGGACCTTCAGTATGTAACTGCTAATGAAAGAATCTTTGTGAAAAAGTTAGCTTATATGCAAAATATCAAATAACTCAGCTATTTTAAAGTCTTTTCAGCCAACCATCCAAAATCAAACTACTAAGAGCTCTTTTTTTTAAAAAAAGTTTTCACTACTTGGGTTTACTCAGCGGAAATAAGGGAAAGTTCAGCAGTAAACTACCGTAATTTCACAATTATCTGATAAATTGGATGCAAAGATAAACTTTCTGGTTGTTAGCGACTGTTACTCCTATTACGTACAGACACTACCACCTTCACTGCCATTACCTATGTTGTAGCAATTATGTTATGAATAATGCAGTTTGAGCACGGGATACGTATTTCTTAACATATTTTGGTCACATAAAAATTTAATGAGTATGATTTTATTTGGGGTGTGTGTGTGTGTGTGTGTGTGTGTGTGTTTTGGATTTTTAATGTAGCTTTAACAATTTTGCAATCATATCGCTATGATGTCTGCAGTGTGACAGTTTATAGTGATGTCTAGCACTGGGGCGTCATGCCGCAGACATGTAGCATGAAGTCCCACCCAGTCACATTATCCTGACACTAGGTCAACCAGTCTAATACTAACCTTTTAATGCTAAGCGCCAAGCATGGCAGCTGCTAGTATCATTTTTATAAGTCTTTAATATGACTCGGCCAGGGTTCAGACCAGTGGCCTCCTGCATTCATGGCGGATGCTCAAACCACAAGACCATCCGAGCGGTCTACACTGCATTTTACTTGTAAATATGCTTTAACTTTACATGGTCTATCGGGAAATGGAAATGGGGAAGGGGACTGCAACACAAACACAAATCTTCTATTTAGAAATAAGGAAAGAATTTTCTAACTATAGGAGTGATTAAAAAAGGAGGACTGGAAAAATGATGTGCTGTTGTCCTGGATTTAGTTGATCTTTTGCAGCCTGTAATTTTACAAATTAGCATGAATCTTGCAATCACAGATCATACACTTGACGTTGGCCTCAACCAAATAAAATACATGAAGGTGTTTTTAGTAAGTCCAGAAGCATTCATATAAATATGTTAATAGAAAGCCACAAGGTAGATTAGTTCCACAAAATTAATCATTTCACCCATTGTAAATAAAGCTGTTATTATCATTAGAGTACTGGATAGTAGCATTCTTTACATAAGCCAGTGACCAGAGGGACCTGTCATTCACCTGTAGTAGAAATCATGAAATCATATGGGGACCAGAAGGATCTGTCATCCTTACATGACTCTTGTGTTAAATGCATTTAATCTTGCCTCTCTTGCAGAAGTAACACAAGAATGTATAGAAAATGAAGAGAAATCCAGCAAATGATGCAGAAATAACATATAAATTTCATATGAACAGAGCTCAGGCTCGTTTTGTAATGCATGCTATTTCAAACCATGTAGAGGGATTTATTTGAAGGGTCATTGAAGGGCAGATAGTGTTTGTGTCCATTACATTGAATTTGTCTATTTCTATCATTGGTTTCAGCTCAGCTGTTATTCGATAAATGGATTATATATCCTGCAGCTTTCAGGTGTCAAGTACAAGAAGGTCAGCTCAGTTATTGATATCATGAAATTTTCACATATTTTGTCTCTTTTTCTGGTGTCTGCCTCCTATGCAATATTGTTTTATCTTTATTTGAGGACAGTAATTAACTTGCAGTATACATTTTCAAACACAGCCACAGCGACTTTGTGGTTGCCATGCATGGCTTGCTTACTGATGTAATCTTTCATCTGATTAGATAACCATTTTAGCCCTAAGGAGGCCATATCAGTTTTGATTGTTTGGAATATATGCTTATGTCCGCAAGACCTTCAAAAAGTTCAGTAATGAACAAGATGCACAGATGTTAATGCAGTGGTCTCGTATGTGATTGGTTGAGCTTGTTACCACTCCGGAAGCCATGTTTTTCATCTGATTTAATAAAACTTGAAAAAGCTCGGTAAGCCATACATATTAATTAAGTAATGTTGCAACCAATTGGCTTAGTTACCATTCTCTAAGCCATATTTCTGATAAAATTTTGATCTGACTTGGAATGAATTCTTATATGATCATGGTCTAGGATCAGTTTGGTAATGACCAAGATCCATGCATACTAATACAGTGTTCTTAAATCTGACTGGGTGAATTCATTTCCACTTGTGATCAAACTTGGAAGATGGGCTCATAGTTTCTAGACCTTTGAATTTGATTATAAGCAACAAATACACTTATTTATGAGCTGATCGTGCATCTGATCTTTTTGACTTCAGTTATGTTTTTGAGTATATACATATTAGTTATGTTTTATCTTTTGAATGAATTTTTATCATGATGTAGTAAATAGATAAAATTGACATGATATAAAATTTGGGAGATAGTTTACATAAGTTCTGTTCTTACAATACTACATAAGCCTGCTTAATAAAATTGTCAGCTGTTGAGTTATGTAAAGCATGTAAGCAATATTAGGCCCATTTGGGCCCTCTTGTTTCATCTATTTTGCAAAGAAGAAACTTTATTGCATTTGTAATTGTAATTCACTCATTATTTCTTTACCATTTCTTTGCAAAGTTGCCTGTCTGCTGAACTGCAGAAAAAAAAGTTTAGGAAATCATTCTTGCTCTCTGGACAAAGAATTCATTCATTACTATAGGCATATTGTCCCAGCTGTATTCTATTATTCTGAGTACATTATGACAGGCTGGTCTAATAAATTGACAACACTTTCATTGTGTTGGAGTCCTAGAGTAAGAAAACTTAAGGGTTCACCTTGGTGTGTCAAAACCTGAGTTATCTGTTAATATTTGTCTGGATGTCAAAGTTCAAAGGCTGCCACTGGTGTGAATGAGCTGACCAAAGTATTCATGAAGTACCCACCCCCACTCCAGCCATCCACACCCCAAAGTCTGAAGGTTATGCACATTTGCACATCGATTGTGAAGTGACAGATTAAAGTATCAATCAACACATGAACTAATCAACATGTGAGCACATCTTACCAAGTCACTTATCATATCCATGCAGACGCATGCCAGTTAGGAGGCTCCCATTGAAGAAATCACTGCATGCATTTGATTAATTCCTGTCATTGAAGGAGTGCCATAAATACATACGTGTTGGTCATATTGTTCATGTTTACATAAATCTGTATAACATGTGATAATAATTCCATGATTTTGGGGTGAGGTCAGTTTGCATCTTTCGATTTTTTTTTATCAACAGGATTTGTACTATAATGTGTAATTGTAGGATTTACACTCATTTCTAAAGAAAATCATGTTCTACATTTATTTAATTAACTCTGTCCTTTTTCAGAATATTCCCACCTTTTTTCCTAATGGGTGAGGGGGGTCTCAAATTTTGTACCATATACTCGCTTATAAGACAAGTCCATCTGCCAACTCCACAGACCCAGTTCTGCTATTGCACAATGTGCCAACAGATCTGGGACTGTGCAGTTTATTGGGAGTAATCAGTGAACAAACAACATAGATCTTGATCTATGTTGTTTGTTATTTTATATACATTTCTGCAGAATTTCATTACATTTTATATTTTATCACATTTTGCTTCATATTTACATATTTATGAATAGGTTTATCTTCCTAAAACATTTATGAATTTCTTAATTTTTACATGTTAACATTTTGCTCCTGTTGTGCTTAAGTGTCATAAAAAGCTGCATGCATGCGAACACACACACACACACACACACACACGCGCGTGCGGAGTCGTACCAAAGACTTATAAAAATGGTACTAGCGGCTGCCTTGCTTAGTGTTAGGATAGGTTGGCCTGGCACCATGATAATGTGACTGGGTGGGACATAATGCTGCAAGTGTGTGGCATGATACCCCAGTGCTAGGCATTGCTATAAACTGCCACACTGCAGACATCGTAGCAATAGGACTGAAAAGTTGTTAAAGCTATGTTAAAACTCTTAATCTCAAAATTTCTTTTTATGATGTCATGAAGTCTTGTGCATGAGGCATCATAGTGTCATAGATGTTACACATATCTAAGATAAAAAAATTAATTTATCAAGCATCCTAGGAAGTATGTATTTAGATTTCATTGAAACTTGGCACATGAGTCTGCAAACAACAGCAATAGCTTTAAATGCAACCCACAGAAAATAATTTTTTCTATCCAGGTTTAACTGGAAATACTTGAAGATGAAAGTTGGTAACAATGTACAGTACTCCGTAGTACCAGTCCCACACTGAATGTCAGGGTTGAAAATGATGTTCACATTATAGTACCAGTCCCACACTGAATGTCAGGGTTGAAAATGATGTTCATTTTATAGTACAAGTCCCACACTGAATGTCAGGGTTGAAAATGATGTTCATATGATAGTACAAGTCCCACACTGAATGCCAAGGTTGAAAATGATGTTCATATGATAGTACAAGTCCCACAGTGACTATTCAGCATTTTGCAAGAGTATTACCATACTTGCTTACAAAGATGAGTCCAACTGCAAACTGCACAGACCCAGATCTTACGTTGCTTTAAGCATTAAAAGTGCCGGCAGATCTGGGTCTGGGCAGTTTATTAGGAGTAATAAGTAGAACAAATAAGGTAGACCCTGATCTGCAGGTGCATTATACAACAGCAGCACAGGATAATTGTTTTTTGCAGTTTGATTCAACTTGTAAGCGAGTATATACGTTATGCTATTGTTAATTTGTTGATAAAGTTAACATCACATACATTTTAAAAATAATCCTTTGTATTATTCATCATGTTAATTGGTCACTGGATGCCTACCACAATGTTCATCACATAATAATCTTCAATAGTAGAAACAATGCTACAATGCACAGCCATGTTTGGACAAATCCATTTAATTAAAAAGTAGCTTTCTGGTTTGTCATGTCACATGCTGTAATGTATTCACTATCACACATGCTTTTTCAAGGATGTAGAGACTAACTATTGCACCTAGGGCTCGGAGTCAAATGGTGTACATTGCCAATAGCTGACTGCCATTTTGGAACCAAAATGTTTGGTTTTGGTTTTGTCAGGACTCGGTCATTAACAAGTCAAGACCATTTAAGATTTGCATGAACAAGAATGATTAGCAAAGTACACTAATTTTGCCTGCCCTTGAAGTACATGAAAGAATTTTCACAGTGTAGACATTACTATTTTCATGCATATGTGAAATTTGGTGTGGTTTTTTTTTAAATTATTGTTAAATCTAGCTCATAAGTTCAGTACATCAGATATAAGGCCTGGCTGTGTACTCTCAAACCCAAATTAACCTGATCAATCAGATATAAGGCCTGGCTATGTACTCTCAAACCCAAATCAACCCCATCAATCATTTATCAGAATGAAGAAAATGGTATTTTTTTTTAGGATATTTACATTTCTTTTCATAGCAAGGATTACCAGTGGAGAAAGTCAGGGAAATAAAAATTAAATTTTTAACCCTGTGCAAAAGATGCAAAACACTAGGGGTATTTAAAGACGAATTTTAACATTTTAGTAATTGTTTTTCTCTTTTTCATATCATGGTATATGATTTTCTGAACAAAATGGTTCATTGATCTTGATTCTATATGTGAAAATAAGTTAATTATGCATATTTTTTGCTCTTGCTTATACAATTATGCCTTGTGACAGTATTGAATGTAAAATTACCTTTATTATGGGGAAGTTAAAAGTCTTAGAACATAGAAATAAAATCAACTTAAAATGAAAACTACTGAATTAAACGAAAGAAAGATATAGCAGCATTTTTTTCTTGTAATTCATTTGTATAAAATTAGGGAAAAATGATGACTATCCAGATCTTCAGGTCTCCATATAGAATTTTCCATTACAGTTTTAATGGGCACAACTATATTTATATCATGTGACACTTTGTCCTTCCAGTATTGATATTGACTAGTATGTGATACTGTAGAAGTTATATTCATACATATTTACTGTAAATATCACTTCTTAACTCAAACATTTTGGCAAACAGGGCAATTCTTTAAAACAAAATCTGGCAAACTGATTGCCCTAAAGTTTCATTGTGACCATTCCTTGTGTAATTTTTCTTAACTATTTCATTTTGTATCCAGAGGCTGTTATTCTTATTTTTTTTCCAGTTACATATTTCATAGTTTTAAAGTTTGAATTATTTTTACTAATTTTATTGCATTATGCACCAGCAGATCTAGGCATATGCAGATTTTAAGGAGTAATCAAGAGAACAAACATCACAAACCCTGGTCTGCCAGTGCATTTTGCGACAATAGGTCCGGGTCTTTGTTGTAGTTGGACCTGACTTGTAAGAGAGTGTATATTGTATGTGCACATGCATCTTTAGAAACAGCCGTTATAAACAGGATTTATGTTGTTTAGTATATGAATCAGAATGTGTTCATGTGCCATTAAACAACAAAAAAGAGATGCTTTTAATCTTGTAAGAAAAAAGGTGGAGGAGGGTAACATCATGAACATTTTTAGCTCAGCATTAGCTTAATCCCAGTATGAGTTTACATTTGTACATTGTATCTTGGTTGACTATATGCTTTGAGGACACCTTTCTTTGTCTTGCTTCCATTTGCATTTGACATGATGTAATGTCAGGCATATAGATAGGACATTGTTGGTTAGACAAAGTATTGTGCAGAACCCTTGTTATCATGGTTCACTAGTAAAACAATACACATGCCAAGGGAGAAAGCAATGTGCTAGCAATATTTTTGGAGAGATTTCTAAAAGCACTTAGAAGTGTGTTTGTGTGTGTCTTTGAGAGAGAGAGAGAGAGAGAGAGAGAGAGAGAGAGAGAGAGAGAGAGAGAGAAATTTGGATTTTTAATATAGCTTTAACACTTTTTCAGTCATATCACTATGATGTCTGCAGTGTGGCAGTTTATCATGAGGCCTAGCAATGGGGCATCATGCCGCAGATATGTAGCATCATGTCCCACCCAGTAACAGACACCAGGCTGACCAGTCCCTAACACTAACCTCTCAGTTCTGAGCACCAAGTGAGGCAGCTGCTAGTACCCTTTTTATAAATCTTTGGTATGACTTGGCCAGGGTTTGAACCTGCGACGTCCCGCATCTGAGGCAGATGCTCCAACCACATAGGCCACAGCAGCATCCAGAGCAGTGGTAACCATGCCTATTTATTTGTATCAGACATGACATAAAAATCAAAATGTTTACTTTAAGAAGTACCCCCATGTGTATAAGCATTAACTCTCAGCATATACTAAAAATTTTGGAAAAATGGTTTAAAAATGTTGAAGTTATGACCATTTGAATTTGTACATGATCTATAGTGATAGTTACTGTATGTACTTGCTTATGAGTCAAGTCAGACTATGAAGAGCAAAGGTCCTGGTCTACCTTAGCATAATGCACCTGCAGATCAGAGTCTATGTTGTTTGTTCTACATATTACCCTAACAAACTGCACAGACCCAGATCTGCCTGCACATTATGCGACAGCAGATCTGGTTCTGTGCAGTTTGCATTTGGACTCGTCTTATAAGCGAGTAAAGACAATAGTTGACAGAAACCAGTCCCGAATGTCCAACAAACTCTTGGTATGTATGTGACTACATTATGCATCATACCTTGGACAAATGGTATTGGTAAATGTTTTATAGATATCAGTTTTGCTAGCATTTGATTAATTTGCTTGCGTAAGTTCACGTTTGTTCCTAATAACCATTACTCAGACTTGAGATGATAGACTGCAGAATTACCGGTACTCTTGAATTATTTGTCTCATTCTTTTTAATAGACAATTGATAATTGTTTCTATAATAATTATCTGATGTCTCTATCTCTAATCCACATTAATAAGGGTTGTCCATCGCACATGGTCAGATGTATAAAATTAGTCGCATTTTGTGTAATAGAGCTGAGGGTACAGAAAGGTTATAATTATGCACACACTAGCCATACACACACAACTAACCCTATTGGCATGGATTAAATATACAAAACACAACACAATTAAATGTCTACTGTTCATAATTATTCCAGAATTATTTGATAACTTGTCAATTGATTACAGTACTGAATTTTCACTGAAAAACTTAGGAAGATGACAGAGCACAAAATAAATCACCTTTTCTCCAAGTTGAACCCCTAAAGCAAAACTCCTGGGTTATATTTTAAATTTTCAAGTTAGAAATATTATATTAGATAATTTGTATGTTAGATCCATGTAACTCTTCCAAAGTTTAATAACGTTAGAAAAAGTCAAGTTTAGGTCTACATGACCTTAGAATTTTTCACCAAGACAAGTCTTCCTGAAATGCAATGAGATTGTAACATTGAAATCTGTCAGGGACAGTATCGGTTTCCTGTTTCCTGTTTTCATTATGTTGATGCATCTTTACTAGTCATAACTTCCCCTAGATCGATCAAAGATATTTTGCAGGTGCACTACACAGTTGTACATTACTTAATACATAGGTACAAACTTGTATGTACTCACTTATTAAACAAATCCAACTGCAAACTGCACAGACCCAGATTTACCATCTCATGATGGTACTAACCTGTAGATAAGTAGATTATAACAGTGCATAGCCAGCAGTTGTGCACCAGTTGTCTTCCTTCCGTATGGCTAAGAGCAGAACCAGTGCTTCTCTACAATTCTTAAAATTTCTGTTCAGGATGAGATATTTTAATGAAAGTAAAGTTAAGAGAATCATATTTTGAATATGAAAACCGGATGAATTTTGGTGATAAAATTTTGAAGTTGCTCTTTTTATTTTTTTATTTTTTTACAATTTCCTGATCTTAGAGAATGCTATTTTTAAAATGGGAAATGATAGCAATCATCTGCCTATTATTGTATGACAGTGACTTTCTTGTTGGATCTTTCCTGTATTCTGAATTCTGATAACCCACTGCAAGGCAGTGAGGCACAGTAACTGATATTAACAAGTGAAATAAAGGCACTTCCCTTTCAGTTGCTGAATATTATCAGGAAGCAGACACTATTTCCAGATTGTCTGAAAATCTTCTGCCAGTACTGCATGAATTTACATTTCATACCGTCCACAAATCTTCTGTCTGTATTACATTAATTTACATTTCATACTGTCCACAAATCTTCTGTCTGTACTACATGAATTTACATTTCATATTGTCCACAAAAATCTTCTGTCTGTACTACATGAATTTTCATTTCATATTGTCCAAACATCTTCTGTCAATACTGCATGAATTTACATTTCATAAAATTGTAATATAGACCTAGATAATGTCTTTACTTCCTGCCCTGCCATCAGCCTGGTCCAAAATTTATCTGGCAGAATGTTTACTGGTTTTGTCCAAAAAGCACCACAGCACTCTCCAGTTTACAAATGTGCAAATTATGTGTTAATGAGAGATTTAAAAGAAACAGTATCAAAAATGATAGCTACATTTATCCTGATGATGCAGCATTTCAAAAGAACCAGGATGTGTGTGAAAGAAATGCACAAGGGAAACATGTGGTCCAGGTAGTCAAGAGAGTTTACAATATAAAAATGAGAACCATGGTCATAAAATAAAGTTGTTAGATAATGTTCTCTAGTGTGATACTATATGTATGATAGGGTCTGCTACTCAGAGTGTCTTGGTAGAGTAAAATTGGGTGCTAAAGCATTCTTGATTTCTCAGCTAATAAACTTTTCACCACTACACCCAGTGATATATATCATAACACACTTGTTTGTATCATCCAATATGTATAGTCATCCATATTCAGCAATGGATAGTTGTCAGGCACTAGTCAGATTTACATGTCCAACTGTCCATAAATTTTCCTTCAAAATGGCATGCGTTTCCGTTCAAGTTATCAGGCAGTAGTCAAATTTACATGTCCAACTGTCCATAAATTTTCCTTCAAAATGGCATGCATTTCCTTTCAAGTCATCAAGCAGTAGTCAAATTTACATGTGTGGTAGGGCCTCTTTGATGGAACTGTGCTATGGGGAATTAGTCACAGGCAAGAGGGTTTTTCTTTTCTATATTTAATGTAACTCTGATACCTCTAGTTCTTCATGCTGACTCCCTTGCACTATGTTTGACCTGGCTTAAAAACAATCCTAGGGGACTTCACAGAGAGCATTCCCTGAAGACCTTTTCTATACTAAACATCTGGTCTGATTGTGTTAGATGCAGACCCTTTATCTAACTCTAATCTACATATCAAAATGCACAAAGTCTAAATTATGTAATCCAAAGTAAAGTCATATATCTACTCTCCATACACACTCTTTTCCCACTGATTCTGTATGTTAGAATTTTCAAAAATATCATATTAAGTAGGAAATTACTTGTAAACTTTATCCTTATCAGTAAATTAATTCAAAATTAAACTATAACTACCCAACTCTATTTTAAACACTTTATACCTACTAAAAGAAATTAAAATTTCCCTACAACTGGTCACTAATTTTAGTGTTTAAGTATTAAGGCAAACTTGCTACAACTGATTTTAATTAGCTTTACAAACACATAATCCAACTGTCCTACTGGCTTCTTTCACTTTCTCAGCTAGCACTGTAACTTGACACCATTGCCTTGGAGTGGTTGCTGATAATACTGTATTCACCCAGGATTTTAACCTCTGAATTTAACAGTGACTAAAGAGCTACAAGTCTATCATAGACATACTATTATTAAATTTATGGAGAGAATTTACAAAATTTAAACACAAATATATCTTCTCTTCTGAAACTTATACAAAATACCATAGCACCTGAAATAAATAAATTTAGCTCTATAATACATGTCCAACTGTCCATTTATTTTCCTTCAAAATGGCTTGCATTTCCCTTCAAGTTATCGGGCAGTAGTCAAATTTACATGTCCAACTGTCCATAAATGTTCGTTCAATATGACATGCATTTCCATTTAAGATCCTTAAATATATGTTTTCACTTCCTGCCTTACCTTCAAAAGAGTTCAAGATATGCGACAATATAATGTAGAATGGTATTTTTTAACATCACAGCACTGTCCACAGGACATGTACAACTAATGAATATTGGCAATTTTGTATGATCACTGAGTAGTCAGAAATGATTGGCAGCAATTACGTTGATAGATGATGCAGCATTTTGTTTTTTTTATAAAGACAGGATGCTGGGAAAGAGCTGCATAAGGGGAACATGTGTGACATGAGAGGAAAAAAAGAGAGTTGATGATATAAAAATCAGAAAGACAGCCAGGATCACACAGTAAATCAGTAAGAAAATACATACCAGTTATACTATAGGGTGGGGGACTAAAAGAGAATAGGCAGAGAACACTCGGGCTCTAAAATACCCTTGATTTCCCTACCAGTACCATTTTCAATGCCGCTCCCTATGATATCTCTGGTATCCCACTTAATTAACACTGACTTGCTGTAGTAGTTTGCAGCTTGTCTCCAGAATGTGCCATGGACAGAATAGTCCCATTACGTACCGTGGACAGAATAGTCCCATTTTAGTAGCACATTATTCCAGAATGTGCCATGGAAGAAATAGTCCCATTTTATTTGCACATTATTCCACAATGCACTTTAAGCTTCTTCATCAGCTTCAAAACTGGTAATTGTTTAAACAGACAAGTCTCGAGCACAGGTCACTGCAAGTTTATCCCTGTGAAACATACCCAATACCAGCACACAGAGCCTCCCACCAAAGTTGATGAACTATTTTTGCCTTACTGTACTCCCTCCCTTCTTGAGGTTTATCTGATACAGTTTTATTATCAAAACATTTTACTTCACTTTCGATAAAGACCAGGAAAATTTAAGGAGAAATAACTTCATGTAAAAATAAAGCATTCTGTGATCATTTACGAGTTTGGTATTCTATTATTGGCTTTTATTGCCTGAAAAAACAGAATATAGACCAGTCTTATGAACTGATATATGAGGACTGGGTTGAAATGAGATTCAACCACTTGATCTAAGTCTTCCCTGCCAGTGACCACATCAAAACCTCCTAATATAAACTGTAGGGAAGGAATAGAGAGATGACCAGTCAGGAAGCTGATTTCAATTGTTCAAATTGAACATACCATACATACACATCTAAATACTACCATTTTTCAGTCTTCTAAATGATTCACCTAGTTCATACGGTATATATTCATTTATAAGTTTGATGCAACTGCAAACAACACAGATCCTGATCTGTCATTGCATAATGCTCCAGCAGATCAAGATCTGTGTTGTTTGCTGCACTGGTTACTCCCAGCAAACTGCATAGACCAAGATCTGCCAGCACATTATGTGATGACAGATCTGGGTTTATGCAATTTGCACCTGGATCCAACTTATAAGTGAGTATATATGGTAGGTATAGCTGTTGGTACAATTCTTAGTAACATAAGAAATCTTTTAGAAGACATGAAAATATAGACAATGAATATTTGTAAAAGAAATTCATGCTTGTTGTCTTTTGCATCAGTAACTGCTTAATCAGGTTTTTTTTGTACCATATGTACTCACTTAAAAGTCAAGTCAAGCTGCAAACAACAAAGACCCTGATCTGCTGTTTCATAATGTGCATGCAGGACAGGGTCTATATTGTTTGTTCTTCTGATTACACCTAACAAAACTGAATAGACCCAGATCTGCTGGCACATTATGCAATAGCAGATCTGGGTCTTTGCAGTGTGCAGTTGGACTCATCTTATAAGTGAGTATATATGGTATTCCCACCAGAATCTTAAGACCACTGTGTGTAAAGAACCATTTTGCATCAGTATAAACCCGTAGTTACATAATGACCCATACAATAGTGACCAATCTTGGAATAGTTACTTCAATATATAAGGTAGTTCTGAATGAGAAATAAAGTAAAATCAGAAGTAAAACAAGTAAAGACAAAGAAGTATGGATAAAATGTAATAAGTAATTAAATAATGATAATTATAATATCCTTTATCTATCTAGTGTGACATAATTAGCTAACAGCTAGTTCCCATTATGGCCCAGCAGTTAAAACATTTGTACAACATATATACATGTAAGTAGTAACAAAAATCTATATTGTTAACATGTGCTTAAAAGAAAACAAATACTGTATAACAGAAATTACACAGGGGTAACTCATTGTTATCACAAAATCATATTACAGCTACCACTTGCAAAAATATAATGGTGTTATAAAATCAGGATTGGTCATACAGAATTCACAGATGTAACATTCTCAAAAGGTGATGAGCATGACATATTTTTATCATCATCTTCGCATTTGGTTTGGTCTGTTCCAGAGTAAAACTTTCAGAACATTCTAGATATTTTCATCCCAAAACTAGATTCATGCAGCAGTATGCACAGGAATGTAACACTTGATCTCATACTACATCATTAGATTATACTAGATTGACACAAAATGTGCAGGAATCTAACATTTGGTCTCATACTGTATCATTAGTTTATACTAGATTGATCCAACAAAATATGTGCGGGGAATCTTACCTTTGATCTTAGTACTATATCATGAGATTCTACTAGATTCATAATTAGGTCGATCATGAACAAAATGCTTGTGGTCAGTTTCATATGGAAGCATTCTTTCAAAGTAGATAACTGTTACCCAATGTTACCATACTGTAAAGTTAGATTCCATATTTACATCCCGACTTTTTTCTGCTGATGAAACTGAGGCCTGATAATCTATCTACAAGAGAATAACTATAAAGTTGTATTCAGCACTGACCTCATGCAAAAGAATAAATTCAAAGTTGTAGTCAGTATTGATCTTGTGCAAGAAAATAAATATAAAATTGTATCCAGCATTGACCTCATACATGAAAGTACATACAAACTTGCATTCTGCATTGACCTCATACAAGAGAATAAATATAAAGTTGTATTCAGTATTGACCTCATACAAGAGAATAAATATAAAGTTATATTCAGCATTGACCTGATACAAGAGAATAAATATAAAGTTATATTCAGTATTGACCTCATACAAGAGAATTATTGTTTTTGTTGTGAGGTTTAATGCCATTTTTCAGCATATGATAGGCCATACGTTGCAGCCAGCTTAACTGGTGGAGGAAGAACCTGGGAAGACCCTGGAAAGAACCACTAACCCACTGGAAGCTACTGCAAGCTTTCTCACATACCCACATTGGCCGAGCCTGAGACTCAAACCCACACAAACAGACATGAGATGGAAGTGATCTGTAATGGAGATCACTTTAAACCACTCGGCCACTCAGGGCCCAAATGCAAGAGTTTAAATATAAACTTGTTTTCAGCATTGACATCATACAAGAGAATAAATGTAAACTTGTATCCAGCATTGATCTCATGCAAGAGAATAAATATAAACTTGTATTCAGTATTGATCTCATGCATAAATGTAAACTTGTATCCAGCATTGACCTTGTGCAAGAAAATAAATATAAAGTTGTATTCAGCATGATCCTCATACAAGATTAAAAAGCATAATGCACCTTTTTTTCTAGACAAATAAGTAAAAGAGGCCCATTTCTATTATCAGAGCAAACATTTTGTTATCTTAAATAAGATTGTTTCAGAGCTTGGAAACTGGTGAATCCTAGCTTTACAGGAAGGGTCAGTTAGTTGCATCATTAAACAAATCCACCAAGCGAACTACCTGAATTTCACCTGTATACTTACACAGAGATACATACACTACTTGTGGTAACACATGTAGCAGCCAATGACCTTAGACCAATTACTGGTATGCCTGTGGCAATCTGGTAATACTTTCTAACCTGCTGAATCATTTCTCACCTGCACTCAGTCTGTAGGCTTGGCAGGTACAGTGATGTCAACATTTAAAGACTAGTCTTTGTAATAACCCTGATTGGGTTGAAATTTGAAGATAAGCTTACGAATGATACCCAGTTTGGGTACTATATGTACTCACTTATAAGTCAAGTAAAACTGCAAACAACAAAGATCGTGATCTGCCATAGCATAATGCATCTGCAGGTTTGGGTCTGTGTTGTTTGTTCTACTGATTACTCCTAACAAACTGCACAGACCCAGATCTACCAACACATTATGCAACAGTAGATCCATGTCTGTGCATTTTGCAGTTGGACTCGTCTTATAAGCAAGTAAAGATGGTAATTCAATCTAGATGCTCCTTTAAAGAATTTATGCTCATTTTCTGAGGACATCCTAATCCATTAGGTGATTTTTGTCTATACTTTTGGAATAAGGATGGTATCAGGAGATGGTGATGATGTGTGAGAACCCCACTCCTTATGGTTTTTGGTTATCATTATCTAGGAGATAATCAACCAATCTGTTATTGCCCAGATCCAGTAAACATTAAAATAGAAGATGAAATTAATGGATGGAATAATTGAGATCTGAGCAGAGATATAGAATAGAAAACCATGAGCCCACATATGTAAAATATAACAATTTAATCAATTACATAAATGAAAATGAAACTGAACATGACATTTGAATGATTCACTTTCTCATAGAAATAGAGTTACTAAGTTTACGCGAACTTCAGTTAGCCATTCTGTTATACCAATAGAACAAATTTCATCATATGATTGAGTGATCGATTGAACTCAAATTGCCAGCATGTCAGCATCACCTGGTGCTTCCGGTCTTTTCTTTTCCAAATCACTGTTGCTGATAGGTTGGCATTGCCATATATCTCTCTGTCTGTCTCTCTGTCTGTCTCTCTCTCTCTCTCTCTCTCCCCCCCCTTCGGGTCACCAACCATCATGGCTGTAGACTGATCTTTCCCCACTGTGCAATACAGTATGGAGCTATTTTTTCCTTCAAATAAAAAATATAATACACATTCTAAATTCATGTCAGATTTTTCCCTTCCTGGGATCAACAATATTCCCACTTTTTACATCAGATATCGCCTATCATAATTCAACAGAACAAAGCCATGGTCAGTTCACAATGTAGTACACACAATTCTGTTATCATGATTTTATGTCTTTTCTAGTGGCTCCTCACATTCTCAACTGGAACTATGACATAATTGGACCTCAGATAACTATTACTGTCCAACTGTGGCTATAAATTACCAGCTGAACTATGTCTGTCAACATACACTCCTAATACTTACTTCTTGATTCTCAATTCTCAGTTGTAAAGAATTCACAACTTAATTACACAATAAATTAATGGACTTCATTCCATGTCCTAACTACGTTACTTTGCTAATTAGTGATTCATTGGCATATATTTCCAGACAAAAAGTCAATTCTCAGCATACATGATACAGTCATTTCAAACAGATAATTTACTTCTCACCAGAAATGCATGAAACCTTACATACATACATAGATACATACATACATACATTTCATACAAAATAACTAAATCCGAACTACTTCATATAATACACGAGCCATATAACATTTGAGACAAAATTCATGGAAACAATTTTACTTCTGAATTAAAGAAAAAAATTGATGTATGAATTTAAAATGAATAAATTAAACAAATAATTATAAATTTACATCGATGAACATTACTTTATGCAGTTGACACTAACCTTGTGCTTTACTTGAGACTTGCACCTTTCTATGAAGTTCATTCTCTCTCCTTTTGTGTCACTTACTTTCCAACATGTACCTCATAGACAATTTAACAAGAAAAGTACTTTTTACTAAGTCTTAGAGCTAAATTCTGGCTTGCCTCAGAAATTTAGACTGACTAATTCTGTGAGGGGAATTTCTTAAAAGCCTGGATTCTGTCTGGGAACCCATACCCCCTCATTGAGCATGTAAATCAGGAATGCTTTCTCCAACCACCAAAAACGTTTTCACTCCTATTTAAGTCAAAGTACTCCTTTCTAGTCCACATTTTTAATAAGTATTCTGGAAAACATCATTTTATGACACCTGTTTCAAATGGCCCAAATTTTCCTAACTTTTCTCTGGTTTGTCTTAGCTCCTGTTATTTACCACTTCATCATCCTTACATTGACATAAAAACTGTTGGACTGTTATCAAAGGAACCCAATTACAATTTAATTCATGCCCCAAACTGAGCAAACTCCATCCCTCAAAGTCAGCAGTTTATGGTGAGTATAATCCATGTGTCAAACTTAGTGGTTAGGTGTATGCTGACAACAACAGAAATGTACTGTGAAATTTTCTCTACAAAGTTTCCGCCATTACAGATGGTTCCTGCATGGAGGACCTATCAAAAAACTAATTAAGTTCTTGTCTGTTACTACAGAACATAGGGACCAAAGTTTAACTCTTCCTGAACTCTGACCAGAACAAGGACAGAGTGACTGACCAGTCTATCTAAGGACTGAAGTGTATGGGCCAAAATTTGCCTGTAGGTACTCTATGTAGACATCACAGCTGAAAGTAGTGTGATAGTAGCATAAGGTATGTCTGATCACATCTTCTAAATTTCACCAAAGCAGCACTTCATTGTCTGAAAAAAAGGATAAATCTGCTATGAAATGACCTCTTGTCTGGAGTAGACTTGCTGCTACAGGATGTAAAGACATTGTCTGTATCAAGACTTTGGAGATCCCATTGAGAGATTAATCAATACATATATATTTACCTGTATGTAGATCACCTGTAAAATATCTTACAAACATTTTCATTTCCTCTAAAGGTTTTGGGCTGCAGATGGGTACTTTTTGAAGGGGCTGAATCAAATTGTTATGCATTCACCAGGAACATGCACATTGATTGCATTGTCTATACTTGCTTATAAGACAATTTCAACATCAAACAGCACAGATCCAGATCTGCTGGTGCATTATGCAGCAGCAGATCTGGGTCTGTGCAGTTTGTTATAAGTAATCAGTAGAACAAACAACATAGACCCTGACCTGAAAGTGCATTATGCTATTACAGATCGGGATCTTTGGGGCTTTTTGCAGTGTCACTCAACTTATAATCAAGTATATATGGTATGTATGAAACCTCATGTGGTTAACCTCTTAAACTGTGAACTTGCACATTTTTAAAACATGTCAATGTTGGGCTTTTATCAACATTGAATGAGCATCATTTTCATATTTGAAACAATCTGTAAGATGGATGAAATGGATACTGTATGTACTTGCATATAAGTCCAGTCCAAATGCAAACTACATAGACCCAGATCTGGGATGACATAATGCACTAACAAATCTGGGTGTATGCAGTTTGTTAGGTGTGATCAGTAGAACAAACAACATAGACCCTGACCTGATGGCAAAATATGTGATGGTCAGGGTCTGTTGTTTGCGTTTGAATCTGACTACAAGCAAGTAAGGACAGTGAACAGTTCCATTGATGTGCATTCTGACTGACGTGATAGGAAAATACTAAATATAGATTTTAGAAATTGAGGTACTTCCTTTTCCAGAAGCCCACATTCTTGATTTTTTAGACAAGGGGAAAGAAACAAGAAAGGAGGTGGAATGGGAGATACATCATTGCATCATCAATGGGTAACAAGTGAGACACTGCATTCTGTAAAACTCCTGCATTAGATGGAGAAAAGAAGTGCACCTCTTGGTTGACTGATTGATGTCTAATGGTACATAATCACATAAATGACTATTAAGTGCAGAGGCAATTGAAGTAAAGTGCATTACCCAGATAATACAATGGCAGCTGTCCAGGGTTAGATTTTATCCTGCAGTCCACCTACTATGTGTGTGACTATCACTACACTGATTAGCAATCCACCTACTATGTGTGTGGCTATCACTTGACTGATGAAGTTCCTGTTATTTCTAGAAATAATTGCATTTGAAGGAAATGGCTGAAATGACCTTTCTGGAACCTTGCAAATCACATTTGCTTTGCTAATCCATGCAAATGTCAAGATGTTGAATTCAATGAAAATTTTATTTTCTATTTAGGCTTAATTGCTGCTTTCTATTGAATGCTAGTAACTTTTATCACTGGTTAGCAAATCTCCAGGAAAAATCAGACAAATGTGAATGTTTTGTTATGAAATACAATCAGATGTAGTAACATCTGATTGGCTAAATTAGTGTTGTGATGCAATAAGATGACAGATGTTTGCTTTTTTGTATTTATAGGAACACTGAAGCATACCTGTGAAGATTGGTTGCATTTGTTTCAGAGTACAATTTATCTTGGAAAACAGCAATCTAAGTGAGTGTCCTTTGATGCCATAAGTAATAAATCTAAATTCAAAACACAATGCCTCACTTGCTATTATCATCAATAAATGATTTTTTTTTAATATGGTTGATCTAGGTATAATACATTTATGTAAAGAAATTATTTGATTTGATAAAAAAGATAAATTTTACTCAGTTTGGAAAAACTGAAAGATTTAAAAAAATAGCAAACAAAATTAACCTTTTGCCAAGATCTCCATTAATGTTGTTGTTTTAGAAGTAAATGCACCCAAAATTTTTTGAATGGTACCTCTAATCTCTCAGTAAATGGATCTAAAGAAAGCACCATGGATTCTCACTTGTAAATTGGATCCAGCTGCAAACTGCACAGACTCCCATCTGCCATTACATAATGCACCAGCAGATCTGGGTCTGTGCAGTTGATAAGGACTAGGTAATCAGTGGAAACAATCAACATAGACCCTGATCTGCATTTGCATAATTGTACCAGCAGAAATGGGTCTCTGTTGTTTGTTTTAGTCAGACATGTAAGTGGATATCTATGGTATGTCACTCTGCAGGCACCTAAGGGTGAAATGTGAGATGTTTTGAGATTCATGGGACATTTTTAGAAATATTAACCTGTATACCGTTCGTACTCATTTATAAGTCAAGTCCAACTGCAAACTACACAGACTCAGATCTGCCACTGCATAATACACTGGCAGATCTGGCTTTGTGCAGTTTATTAGGAGTAATCAATAGAGCAAACAATATAGACCCTGTTCTGCAGGCACACTCTGTTATGGCAAATCAGGATCTTTGTTTTTTGCAGTTTTACTCGACTTATAAATGAGCATATATGGTACATATTAGTTGCCTTACACACTTTGGAATAAAAAAAAAGAGTGTCACAAGTTCATTTATGTGTTAATTTTACATTGTCAGAAGATATTTACACTGCTGAAAGTGGTGAATTTTAGAATTAGATGCCTTCACAGACAAAGATTTAATAGGTTCCTCAAAATATACAGAATTTGTAGCCCCATGGTATGTCTTGTCACACACCTCTATTTCATCTTGAACAGACAAATCAAACTCCTATCTATAGGAAATGATCAAGAAACACAAATTCATGAATCTTGTGTATAACAAATAAGCATTGGTCCATTTATGGTGCCAGTGCCTGAAAATATTAGCATGGTCCCGTCAGATTTAAAGAACCAAACTAACAGCATGTATGGGGCCCCGAGTGGCCGAGTGGTCTAAAGCGCTCACCGTTACGGATCACTGCCATCTCACCTCTGTCTGCGTGAGTTCGAGTCTCGGGCTCGGCTAACGTGGGCATGTGAGAAAGCCTGCCAGTAGCTTCTCGTGGGTCGGTGGTTCTTCCCTGGGTTTTCCAGGGTTATTCCTCCACCAATTATACTGGCCGCCATGTATAGCCTATCTTGTGTTGAAAAATGGCGTTAAACCCTACAACAACAACAACAACAACAGCATGTATTCACACTGTTGCAGTACTACATGAGTGAAGAAACAGCTATACTGTCAAGTTTTGTGTGCATCCAAATGAAGTTTCAAATAAGTACAAAGCTGTTGCTACCATGTGATAAATTCTATAGCTAGTGCATTTGAAAGAAAGGTAGGTGTGTGTGTGTGTGTGTGTGTGTGTGAGTGTGTAATGGTTTTTAATGTAGCTTTAACAATTTTTCAGTCATATCGCTATGATGTCTGCAGTGGAGCAGTTTATAATGTCTAGCACTGGGGCATCATGCCGCAGACATGTAACATGACATCCCACCCACTCACATTATCCTGACACCAGGTCAACCAGTCCCAACACTAACCTCTTAATGCTGAGCACCAATCGAGCAACTATTAGTACCAGGGTTCGAACCTGCGACTTCCCAAATGAAAGAAAGGAATCTTAACTTAAAGTAATATGCTTCCCACCTGTAAAAAAGAAGAAACATATATTTCAGTCTTGCATTCTGTGCACCAGATAACTGATTAATTAATTTTGTTTCCATGCATAAAATAACAAGTTATGAATGCATTTAAGATGCTCGATTATTTGAAAATATGCTCACTTTGGATTATTCCCCTTTATTTGGATTATTCCCCTTTATTTTGTTTCAGAGGATTCAGTACACTAATTAAGATTCATGTTTAGTTTTGTTTCATTTTTCTACATTTTTACGTTACCATATATGCAGTGCCAGATTGCCCATTATTCACACTAAGCACGTGCTAGAGGCACCAGCCCAACAGGGGCACCAGACAAAATTCAAATTAATTCTTGATGATAAAATTGAATGAATTATATATAAGACCATTTCGATCTGCATGTATGAGTATTTTGATTTGGAATGAAGACAACACTGGTATTTTAACACCTTTTTAGCTTTTAATATTGTTCTTTGAGCTTCATGTTTTGTAGGAACAGGGTGAGGGGGGAACCATAATGTTTTCAGTGCTTAGGACCCTGGAAGGCCTTAATCTGGCACTGCATATATACTTGCTTGTAAGTCGAGTCCAATGGTCAACTGCACAGACCCAGATCTGCTGTTATCATGCACCGTATATCCTCACTTATAAGACAAGTCTAACTGCAAACTACACAGACCCAGATCTGCTGTTGCAAAATGCACTAGCAGATCTGGGTCTCTGCAGTTTGTTAAGAGTAACTAGTAGAATAAACACCATGGACTCTGATCTGCTGGCATAATATGCAAGAGCAGATCATGATCTATGTTGTTTGCAGTTGGACCTGACCTACAGCTAACTGTATATGGTAGCTCAGATACACCAAGGCTATCCTAAATTTAATGCAAAAAACAATTTCTGGAACTAGCATATTCAAACCTTTTAGCCATAGAACTCAGCAAAGTCAATAAACATTTTATTCTTTTTTTAAGATTTAATGCTGCTTTATATTGAATGCCAACTCAGAATCGTTCATCAATTTCCAGGAATAATCAGAGAAAAAATATTAACATTTTTCTTCAGGACTATAAGATGCAGTAACAACTCAAATAGTGAAGTGATACCTCAAACCACTGAGCCACCACAGCTCCCCATGCATTTGAAAAAGAAACAAATCTTGGTCACTGAAAGAAAAGACATAAATTAGGTAAGAATATAGACCCTGCATAATTTCAAGTTATCTAATATTCATTCAGACTGTGACCCTATTGCTATCACTACTAAATAGATCATCCCTGATCCTGATTAATAGAAAAAATATTTCATACCTCAACATGTAAAATTGGGATTCCACTGAGAAGCAACCTGAGATTCACATTTCTATAGCTACTTACATATAGGTCTGATTTGTGGCTCTCTGTGACCTCAATTATGTTTTAAATTTCCCCTGACAGGTAACACTGTTGAAGTAGAACCTGGTGTGGTCCAGACAGCTTACCTGGTTATATATATATATATATATATATATATATATATATATATATATATACATATATATATATATATATATATATATATATATATATATATATAATACCATATGTATCCTAAGATGGCTCCTCCCATCTGTATACAAGCTTTTGTTTTACAAGTAATTTTGCATAAACATCTTTTTCATTACTTTTACTTTCAACACAATCCATTCAGTTATATAGCACTTACCTATGCCAAACTTTGCAGGTAAGTTCTTCTTGATGAAAGACAGAAGCCTGTTGATTTTAGAATAGAAAGCCAAAAGTTCAAGGTCACTTTGATGAATGAAAAATGGTTTCTACACATTAATATTAGTTCTACATGACAGACCTGGTCTAAACTTTGTGGATGGCTTGCACCTGGAGAAAGGAAAAAGCTAATTGGTTTTATGATCAAAAAGGTAAAATGTCAAGGTCACTGACTGAAAGAACAAAATTGTTTCTGCCCAGAATTTTAGTTCTCAACACAGTATACCTTCACCAAAGTTTGTGGATGATTTACATGTTTGGTGAGAAAGAAGTCTTTTGATTTAGGGTCAAAGGTCAAAGTCGCTGTGACTGAACGAAGAAAGCTGGGTTTTTTATAATAACTTCAGTTCTAGACTCCATACCATAACCAACAAGTGTGGAGGACTTGCACTCAAGGTATGGAAGAGTTGTATTGTTTTTGGCATTAAAAGGTTAAAGGTCAGCTCAAAGAAAAAAAATCTGTTTTGCAGAATAATGTTTCTTCAAGAGTAAGTTCCCTGATAACACTTACTTGATATAGGAAAATAATGGGAACTAGAATGCTTTTTCTTGCTCTTTCAATAGGTGTTGACCTCTACACTCATATTTTAATGAATATATTCATATTTCAGTACAGACACACAAAGACAATTGCAACATGTCATCATGCATTCATTAAAGTAATTTAACTCCACAGGAGCAGACATGCTTCAGACAAATCATAAATAAAGATACTGTTATGAATGATGTATGCCACCAATGGAACAGTCTTGCAAATATTGTTGCATATGACATTTTGTTGACCATATTTCAGGCAAGTAGAATGTAAGTTTTATCAAACCAAGTCCATTTCTACTTTCATGGTCCTCTGTGAAGTTAACATGATAGATTCTTATCTCACACTTAAGCTATAATAAGAAATGTATCAACATTATGCATAGATCTTGAGAATTATAAGGTCAGTTGTTAAATGGAAAAAGTTTAAAAATAAGTGGAGAATGTGTTGGACATAATGGTTGAACAAAATGTAGCCTATGAGTAAATATTCAGTTGGGTTTAAGCCACATATATGTTTATTGCTTGTTCATGGTACAGCAGTCCCATAAAATGAACTTGCATATGATTTCCTGTTACTTTGCTTCTTTTGACTGGTATACCAGTATTTTTTTTACCAAAATGTGACTTCCTCAAAGCAGTGTATCAAGAGATATTTTCCTAGTTATAATTTACGTTGTCAGAAGAGTGGAGCAGATATTCTTTCCTCTTAGCATACCAATTCCCCCAGCCAAAATCAGACATACTGATTGCCCTAGCCAAAATCAGACATACTGATTCCCCAAGCCAAAATTAGACATACTGAATCCATTGAATCCCCTAGCCAAAATCAGACATACTGATTCCCCTAGCCAAAATCAGACATACTGATTCCCCTAGCCAAAATCAGACATAGTGAATCCCCAAGCCAAAATCAGAAATACTGAATCCCCTAGCCAAAATCAGACATACTGAATCCCCTAGCCAAAATCAGACATACTGAATCCCCTAGCCAAAATCAGACATACTGAATCCCAAGCCAAAGTCAGAAATACTGAATCTCCTAGCCAAAATCAGACATACTGAATCCCCTAGCCAAAATCAGAGATACTGAATCCCCAAGCCAAAATCAGAAATACTGAATCCCCTAGCCAAAAGCAGAAATACTGAATCCCCTAGCCAAAATCAGACATACTGAATCCCCTAGCCAAAATCAGACATACTGATTCCCCTAGCCAGAATCGGACATACTGATTCCCCTAGCCAGAATCAGACATACTGATTCCCCTAGCCAAAATCAGACATACTGAATCCCCTAGCCAAAATCAGACATACTGAATCCCAAGCCAAAGTCAGAAATACTGAATCTCCTAGCCAAAATCAGACATACTGAATCCCCTAGCCAAAATCAGAGATACTGAATCCCCAAGCCAAAATCAGAAATACTGAATCCCCAAGCCAAAAGCAGAAATACTGAATCCCCTAGCCAAAATCAGACATACTGAATCCCCTAGCCAAAATCAGACATACTGATTCCCCTAGCCAAAATCAGACATACTGATTCCCCTAGCCAAAATCAGACATAGTGAATCCCCAAGCCAAAATCAGAAATACTGAATCCCCTAGCCAAAATCTGATTTATTCTGCCTTTATCAGTTGAGGGTAGAGGTACACGCCTTGTTTTTTTGTGGATTTTTACAACAGAAAAAACATTTTCACATTCATTGGATTGAAACATCCCGATTAAATCAAAAAGTTTACTGGAGTTAACATTAGTTTTTCCTCTGAAACTCTCATGTTTTTAAAGTGCATTAGTATCTGTTGTTTCTTTTTTTTCACAGGTCTTAATTTGCATGGTAAAATATTAGCATTAATTGGTCAGTCATGCTAATAGAAGCACCAGCTTGAACCTCATCCAGATAATCATCCTGATCTAAGTGCACAAGATATTGCCTTTGACAGACATACTTGGTTTCCACAAGAGTTGCGTTTTGTGGTATGTATTTATTAGAAGAGTTGATATGCTTCATATCTTGAACTCAATTTTCCACTGTTAATATTTGTTGTATACCGTATCTTACTATTTGCCATCATTTTGTAATTCAAACTGACTTTAGTGGTTAGAGTTTCAGCCTCGGATGCGGGAGGTCGTGGGTTCGATCCCCGGCTGAGTCATACCAAAGACTTACAAAAATGGTACTAACAGCTGCCTCACTTGGCATTCAGCATTAAGAGGTTAGTGTTAGGACTGGGCAGCCTGGTGTCAGGATAATGTGACTGGGTGGGACATCATGCTACATGTCTGTGGCATGATTCCCCAGTGCTAGATATCACTATAAACTGCACACTGCAGACATCGTAGTGATATGACTGAATAATTGTTAAAGCTGCATTAAAAATCCAAAACACATCACATCACACTTCATATGTTGCTCTCAAAACAGTATATCAATGTTCCAGCATGGTCTAATGTTTGTTGGTGATTCACACACACACACACACACACACACACACACACACACACATACAAGGCATTAAAGCAGCACTGAAAAGGAATTTTGGTAATGTCCTGTTGCTATAGTGGAAAACAAAGACCAAAAGTTGACTTGCTCACAATTTTAAATCTTTGGACAAATGCAGGCTGTCAAAACTCACAATGCAATTCTTGTTGCCCCAAAGATGTCACTTTTCTAAAAGAGTAATAATATTATTAGTTTTGCATCTGATCAGTTTTCACTGAAACAATTTTACTAGATATTGCAGAAATATTAGAGATGTGCTCTACGTTTGATATAAACTGTTTTGAGCAAAATCTTTAAGGTGGGGATAGTTTTGTAAAAATGTCAAATTTCTTAATTTAAGGGTTATGGTGTGACTTTTTCAGATATTATTGTTTAATAATTAAAGACATGGATATATTTGTGAATTAGGTGTTTTGAGCATGTGTTTTTGAAATTGACATGAGGAATACACCGCCCATAGTTTCTTCACAGTATGTAGACAGTGAAATACCAGTAGCCGGCTAGGAAGCAGAACTAGCCACCCATAGCAACAGTCATTTGGTTCAAGGCAAATAGAATATCTCAAAAATGGCCTGAATGGCAGCTACCCGTATTTACAGCATGTTTTCGGACATTGTTTGTTTTCGGACACCGTTTTGGGGGGTGGGGGCAATATAATATTTAAATGCCTTGTAATTTTTCGGACGTTGCTCCACTATAAGTTTTTCTACAATTTATGTTTTCGGACACAATCTAAGAAGATCTGCTGCTTCGTTTTAAAGTAAAATTCACAGTGTGTTTGCCGTTAATTTAACTGATACAAAGTTTGCTTCATTTGGTCGCCAATTATTTAATGGGATCACGAACTTCCATGGATTGGTTGTCAGTGTAGACATCGTTACACACGAAACCACTTCATGCAGGTGTGACAGTTATGGCTTTGATTAGAAACCATGACCCCTGCTTTATATCATTAAACAATACAGAGAGAGTCAGTATGGATTAGTAAATTCATTGGCATCGTGCAACAAAGCAAACCCCTTACCCTGAGGCATTATGTACCACGGGTTTAAATGTAATTATTGTTCTACAGGTAATAAACCTCTTTGTAAACAATAAATATTGATTGCGGGTTCAACATGTTCGGTACATCGTGTGCTCTTTTAACGAAATCCAGATGGCTGCCATTTATTTCCGAACTCACCTGTCAAAGAAATCCCACAAATTATAGTAGGAACAATTATCACCTAGACACCCTGAAATCTCCAACATGCATCAAAACAATCTTTGAGCAGTCGATTGTTTCGAGTCGGCAGGCTCTACTCATTTTCAAGCTATCCTCGGCTAGGTGGGAAACAAAAAGAAGAGAAAACCACAACAAATAGATCACCTTTATTTTTAAAAAAATACCAACATATTAACGACTCGTATATTGCAACTTGCTTGTTATTTTTACCCTTCCTAGGCATGCGTACAACACTCACCCCATATGGAGCCTCTCATCCTTGGTGCTCTAAGATTAGCCCTCATACATGTACCGGTATTTCTACTCTCGATACTAAAATGTTTCTGTCATAAATATCTTCAGAATTATAATTCCAAATTTTTTTTATTTAGTTTATATTAATATCTTAATTACACAGACATAAAGCTTGCATGCGTTTGTAAGGTAGATTTTATTGATCACTGATTAGTAAAGGGTTAAACTGGATTGGTCGATTACTAATATGGCAATTATTTTGGAAAATACACACACAATCGTGGCTCTAATACATGTATGGCTGCGTTTTCTGGTGGATGGACATGTATCAAATAGACAAAAGAGGCAAGTGATGCATGTTTTTCATTCATTATCCTTGCCGTGGTGTTCAACAAAATACTTGTTTTACTTCCTGGCAGCACGTTGTCATGTGAGCTAATGGTAACTTCGTTACTGACCGGGGGGGGGGGCCACAAATTTGTCTTCCGCTGTTTGTTTTCGGACACCTAATTAAAGAATTTAATATGTATTCAGACAACAGAAAAAAGTAATTATTTTTTGCCGTCTGAAAACATGCAGTAAATACGGTAGGTTTTTCCAACAAATAAAAATAAGTAGTGAAGAGAAACAAGAATTCATTTTACACGCTTCCTTAGATCCAAATAAGTGGTCATTTTGTAATTGATTTTTCTATATTTGTTCTTACAGTAATTCTTTTGGGGTTCAGAGTTTTTATTTCAGCACAGTTTCTGCAAATTTTAAAACAAAATTAACAAAAGAATTTGAAATAAGCATTTTTGTGATAAGGATTCCTTAGCAAATAAAAATAAGTTAGCATTGAAGAGAGACAAGAATTTATTTTACACACTTCCTTAGATCTACTCTTGGGGTCTTCAGGCTGTTTACAGTCTGGCCCAACAACTTTTCCGGTTGTACATCGAGAGTGCTTGAGTCATAGGTGTGTAAGAGCATTATACCTCAGTCAGCAGTCACATGAGTGTCACCTGACTCTAGCTCCATTTGAGTCCAGTATGTGATGCCCCACTGCTGACTTGGACAGTTGAAACTTTTATTCACATAAAATATTACAGTCTTTATGATTGCACTTAATTCATGACAGTTCTGTTCATGGTGATGACTATAGGAAAGGGTATTCTGTTTTTATTGATCATTAATTCACAGGTGTTCTATGTTACAGCATTCACAAACATTTATTAGCACTACAATACTACAAATGACTAGTTGTTTTATAATTGATTTTTCTATATATGTAATTTTTTAAAAGATTTTTGTGTTCTTTTCTTGAGAGTTAATTCTTTTCAGGATTGGTATCTTTATTTCAGTAATTCAAAGCAAACATCTTTGTGATTAGGTTTTTCCAACAAATAAATATAAGTTAGCAGTGAAGAGAAACAAGAATTTATTTCACACACTTCCTTAGATCCACTCTTGGGGTTTTCGGGCTGTTCACAGTCTGTCCCAACAAATGTTCCGGTTGAAAATCAAGAGTGCTCGAGTCATAGGTGTATAAGAGCAGTATACCTCAGTCAGCAGTTACACGAGTGTCACCTGACTCTAGCTCCATTCAAGTCCAGTGTGTGATGCCCTACTGCTGAGTTGGACAGATAAAACTTTTATCAGCATAAACTATTACAAACCTATCGATTATTAATTCATGACAGTTCTGTTCATTGTAATGACTACATGAAAGGGAATTATGCATTTAATGGTCCTTCATTCATAGATGTTCTTTGTTGCAACATTCACAAACATTTGGTGGTGCTAGAGTATTACAAATGACTAGTTGTTATATGACTGATTTTTCTGTATCAGTTTGTTTTGTTTTCTACATTGGGGGGGGTGTCTTGGCAGTTAGTTTTTTTTCCAGGGTTGGCATCTTTATTTTGCAATTCAGTTTTTCTTAGAAAATAATAATAAGTTAGCATTGAAGAGAAACAAGAATTGATTTGACACACTTCCTTAGATCCACTCTTGGGGTCTTCAGGCTGTTCAGTCTGGCCCAACAACTTTTCCAGTTGTACATCGAGAGTGCTTGAGTCATAGGTGTGTAAGAGCATTATACCTCAGTCAGCAGTCACATGAGTGTCACCTGACTCTAGCTCCATTTGAGTCCAATATGTGATGCCCCACAGCTGACTTGGACAGTTGAAACTTTTATTCACATAAAATATTAGTCTTTATGATTGCACTTAATTCATGACAGTTCTGTTCATGGTGATGACTATAGGAAAGGGTATTCTGTTTTTATTGATCATTAATTCACAGGTGTTCTTTATTGTAGCATTCACAGACATTTAATGGTACTAAATTATTATTGATGACTAGTTGTTTTCTAATTGATATTTCTATATTAATTTTTTTATTTACATTTTTGTGGTGGTGGGTGTCTTGGCAGTTAGTTCTTTTCAAGTTTGGCTTCGTTATGTAGTGATTAGGTTTTTGCAAGAAATAAAAATAAGTAAGCAATGAAGAGAAACAAGACTTTTTTTCACACATTTCCTTAGATCCACTCTTGGGGTTTTCAGGCTGTTCACAGTCTGGCCTAACAACTTTTCCGGTTGTACATCGAGAGTGCTTGAGTCATAGGTGTGTAAGAGTAGTATACCTCAGTCAGCAGTCACATGAGTGTCAACATAACTCTAGCTCCATTTGAATCCGCTATGTGATGCCCCACTGCTGACTTGGACAGTTTAAACTTTTATCA
The DNA here is from genome assembly GCA_016617855.1 of Megalonaias nervosa. Lineage (NCBI taxonomy): Eukaryota > Metazoa > Mollusca > Bivalvia > Unionida > Unionidae > Megalonaias > Megalonaias nervosa. The sequence goes on from JAECUM010048374.1 coordinate 162,184, forward strand.
GCATAAATTATTTCAGAGTTATTGATTACACTTAATTCCTCATAGTTCTTTTTGTGGTAATGACTGTTGTGAAGGGTATTATGTTTTTAATGGTCATTAATTCCCAGACATTCTATGTTGCAGCATTCACAAACATTTAACGGTTCGACAATATTGCAAATAACTAGTTGTATTATAAATGATTTTTCTATATCAGTTTTTGTTATCCAGTTTTTTTACTTGGCAGTTGATTCTTTTCGGGGTTGGCATTTTTATTTCAACAATTTAAAGCAAACATTTTTGTGATTAGGTTTTTCCAACAAATAAAAATAAGTTAGTAGTGAAGAGAAACAGGAATTTATTTTACACGCTTCCTTTAGATCCAAATAAGTGGTCGTTGAGATCCAAATAAGTGGTCGTTTTGTAATTGATTTTTCTATATTTGTTTTTATGTTAATTCTTTTGGGGTTTAGAGTTTTATTTCAGCACAGTTTCTGCAAATTTTGAAACAAAATTAACAAAAGAATTTGATACAAGCAGTTTTGTGATAAGGAATTTTTAGCAAATATAAAAATAAGTTAGCATTGAAGAGAGACAAGAATTTATTTTACACACTTCCTTAGATCCACTCGTGGGGTTTTCAGGATGTTCAGTCTGGCCCAGCAACTTTTCCGGTTGAACGTCAAGAGTGCTTGAATCATAGGTGTGTAAGAGCAGTATACCTCAGTCAGCAGTCACATGAGTGTCACATGTCTCAAGCTCCATTCGAGTCCAATATGTGATGCCCCACTGCTGACTTGGACCGTTAAAACTTTTATGAACATAAATTATTGAGTGTTATTGATTACACTTAATTCAGAAGAGTTCTGTTCATGGTAATGACTATGGGCAAGGCTGTTGTGTAGTTGATGGTCATTAATTCACAGATATCTTATGTTGCAGTATTTAGAAAGATTTGTTAGTGCTACAGTATTACAAATAATTAGTTGTTATGTAATTGATGTTTCTGTATCTGTTTTTGTTTATAGAATTTTGTGTTCTTTTCATGGTAGTTAATTCCTCTCAGGATTGGCAATTTTATTTCAGTAATTCGAAGCAAACATCTTTATGAATAGGTTTTTCCAACAAATAAATGTAAGCTAGCAGTAAAGAGAAAATTTATTTTACACACTTCCTTAGATCCACTCTTGGGGTCTTCAGGCTGTTTACAGTCTGTCCCAACAACTTTTCCGGTTGAACATCGAGAGTACTTGAGTCATAGGTGTGTAAGAGCAGTATACCTCAGTCAGCAGTCACATGAGTGTCACATGACTCAAGCTCCATTTGAGTCCAATATGTGATGCCCCACTGCTGACTTGGACAGTTAAAACTTTTATGAACATAAAATATTACAGTCTTTATGATTTAACTTCATGACAGTTCTGTTCATGGTGATGACTATAGGAAAGGGTATTCTGTTTTTAATGGTCATTAATTCACAGATGTTCAATGTAGCAGCATTTACAAACATTTAATAGTTCTTCAGTATTACAAATGGCTAGTTTTATGATTGATTTTTTATATCAGTTGTACATCGAGAGTGCTTGAGTCTTAGGTGTGTAAGAGCATTATACCTCAGTCAGCAGTCACATGAGTGTCACCTGACTCTAGCTCCATTTGAGTCCAATATGTGATGCCCCACTGATGACTTGGACAGTTAAAACTTTTAACCTAAAATATATTAAGAAGGTAACGATAAATTCAGGTAATTTCTTTTCGTGGTAATGAATATGGGGAATGGTATTGTGTATTTATTGGGTCATTAAATCACAAATGTTATATGCCATAGCATTTAAACACATTTAATGGTAATGTAATTCTTCAAATGACTAGTTGTTTTATAATTGATTTTTATATATCTTAATTATTTGTTTTAATATTCTTTTTGTAGTAGCTGAAAGTTTTATTTCAGTACAGTTTCTGCAAGTTTTTAAATAAAGTTAGCAAAAGAATTTGAAACATTTTTGTGATTAGGTTTTTCCTACAAATAAAAGTAAGTTAGCATTGAAGAGAAACAAGAATTTATTTTACACACTTCCTTAGATCTACTCTTGGGGTCTTCAGGCTGTTGACAGTCTGTCCCAACAACTTTTCCGGTTGTACATTGAGAGTGCTTGAGTCACAGGTTTATAAGAGTAGTATACCCTAGTCAGCAGTCACATGAGTGTCACATGACTCCAGCTCCATTGGAGTCCAGTATGTGATGACCCACTTCTGACCTGGACAGTTAAAACTTTTATGAACATAAAATGTTACAGACATAATGATTACACATAATTCATGACAGTTCTGTTCATGGTAATGATTACGGGCGAGGATATTATGTATTTAATGGTCATTAATTAATGTTCTATGTTACAGCATTCATAAAGATTTATTAGTACTACAGTATTACCAATGACTAGTTTTTTTTATAATTGATTTTTCTATATCTGTAATTTTGTTATAGATTTTTGTGTTCTATTCTTGGCAGTTAATTCTTTTTAGGATTGGCATCTTTTTGTCAATCTTTTTGTCAATAATTTTAAAGGAAACATTTTTGCAGTTAGGTTTTTCTAACAAATAAAAATAAGTTAGCGAAGATGAGAAACAAGAATTTATTTTACACACTTCCTTAGATCCACTCTTGGGGTCTTCAGTCTGTTCAGTCTGGCCCAACAACTTTTCCAGTTGTACATTGAGAGTGCTTGAGTCATAGGTGTGTAAGAGCATTATACCTCAGTCAGCAGTCACATGAGTGTCACATGACTGTAGCTCTATTGGAGTCCAGTATGTGATGCCCCACTGCTGACTTGGACAGTTAAAACTTTTATGACCTAAAATATTACAAATGTAATGATAAAGTCATGTCAGTTCTTTTCATGGTAATGAATATGGGGAATGGTATTTTGTATTTATTGGGTCATTAAATCACAAATAATTTTACAAATGACTAGTTTTATTTTTATAGTTGATTTTTATGTCTTAAATAAATTTTTTTATTCTTGTTTTACTTGGAATTTTTATTTCAGTACAGTTTCCAAATAAAGTTAACAAAAGAATTTGAAAGAAACATTTTTGTGATAAAGATATTTCTCAACAGATAAAATAATTTAACAATGAAGAGAAACAAGAATTTATTTTACACACTTCCTTAGATCCACTCTTGGGGTCTTCTGGCTGTTTACAGTCTGGTCCAACAACTTTTCCGGTTGTACATCGAGAGTGCTTGAGTCATAGGTGTGTAAGAGCATTATACCTCAGTCAGCAGTCACATGAGTGTCACATGACTCGAGCTCCATTTGAGTCCACTATGTGATGCCCCACTGCTGACTTGGACAGTTGAAACTTTTATCACCTTCAAATAGTACAGACTTACTTATTAGGCATAGTTCATGACAGATCTTTTCATGGTAATGACTGTAGGGGAGGGTATTGTGTTTTTTATGGTGATAGAGTGTTACAAAAGACCAGTTGTTTTATGATAGATTTTTCTATATCAAGTTTTTTTATTTACAGTTTTGTGAGTTTTTTCTTGGCTGTTAATTCGTTTCAGGGTTGGCATCTTTATTCTGTGATTAGGTTTTTCCAACAAATAAAAAGAAATTAAAAATCAAGAAGGTGCTTGAGTCATGTGTGTAAGAGCAGTATACCTCAGTCAGCAGTCACATGACTCTAGCTCCATTTGAGTCCAATATATGATGCCTCACTGCTGACTTGGGCAGTTAAAACTTTTATGAACATAAAAGATTACATATTTATTGATGAAACCAATTTGTGACAGTTCATGATATGGACTGTTCCAGCAAAAAATACTTGGGACCCAGTAAGGCACTTTCAGTATGAAGTAGTTACTCATAGATCGAGTTCAGAATTTCGCATCATTTTCATATGAACTCTTGGAATGATCAGAGGACCCTGGCATTTAAAAACACGGTTGCCTTGCCTGGGTACCATATATGTTTGAATGGAATGACCATAATGACTACAAGCAAGGGTGTTAAAAATTAAATGGAATTTTAATTCACCAGAGTTTTATGTTGTGAATATGTTCTGTTGTTCAAAACTTTAATAGTGCTAAAATATTACAGTTACTGTAGTTGTTATATAAATGATTTCAATATTGTTTTATACATTTTAGTGTTGTTTCTTGGCAGTTTACTTTCTTTTGGTGTTTGGGAAAAATCTGTATCATTGTATTAAGGTAGCATGACCCGTATATAGATTTGGGAAAAATCTTATGTATCATTGTGTTAAGGTAGCATGACCCATAACTAGATGACCAGTTTATGGCAAGTTTAGTGACAATAAGATGGACACCCAAGTTTTTGTTAGTCTATATAACACAGAATTTTGTTTCTTACATCTATTTAAATGGCTTTTTCACTAGCATGCTGCTTTAGCATACAAATTTTGTCAGAGATTGAAGTTATTTGTAAATTTGTAACTAAACAGGCTTTTTTTTTCAAATTAAATTGACTATAGGTTCAATTTTGTCTGGCAAACTTGAAAGAAAAAACGTCTTACCAGTTGTTTTGTGCCACTTCTGACCTGCATTTTTGTACCACTTCTGACCTGTTTTTTTGTGCCACTTCTGATCTGCATTTTTGTGCCACTTCGGACCTGTATTTTTGTGCCACTTCTGACTTGTATTTTGTGCCACCTCTGACCTGTATTTTTGTGGCACTTCTGACCTGCATTTTTGTACCACTTCTGACCTGCATTTTTGTGCCACTTCTGACTGTGTTTTTGTGCCACTTCTGACCTGTATTTTTGTGCCACTGTCACTTTCAGTATATTTCATTGATGCTATGCAAATAAATTCGTTTTTTTTTTTTCTTCAGTGCTTTATTTTAAAAAATCTGAATCAAAGAAAGAACTAACAATTAAACAAAATTTTTTTAGTGAAATTGAGCGATCTGAGAGTGAGATTATCAAAATAATTCCCGTCAAAATTCACCACCTTAAATTTCATAAGTGTAGATCCATAAAGATCTAAATGTTACTAGCCAAGATTAAAGTACCATTACTTTATAAAATTGCGAAATGTATTTCTGTCAGAACTACTCACTATATGGTACACCGCTCCAGTGGCCTAAGTGGTTGGAGCATCCGCATCGAATGAGGGAGGTTGCGGGTTTGAACCCCAGCTGAGTCATAACGAAGACTCGTAAAAATGGTGCTTACAGCTGCCTCGCTTGGCGCTATGCATTAAGAGGTTTAAGAACTGGTTGGCCTGGTGTCAGGATAATGTATCTGGGTGGGATAGGATGCTAAATGTCTGCAACATTATGCCCCAGTGCAAGAAACCACTATAAACTGCCACACTGCAGACATGGTAGTGCTATGACAGATAATTTTTTACAGCTATGTTAAAAATCCAAAAGACACACACGCATCTGGTTACATGTCTCTCAAAGACTATCAGCTACGGATCTCTTGGACAATCTTAATGAGGGTTTGCCTACCCCTGGAGCTAAGACCCTTTCATCTCGTGCAAAAACTTAAAATGTTTGTTCTGCTGAGTAAGCCCAAATTAAAACACTAGACTTCACCAGAGAAACCTACCTCAAACCATTAGCTTACCCAATCACTAGCAGCTGCCTTACTTGGCACTCAGCATTAAGAGGTTAGTTAGACTTCTATAAACTGCCATACAGCAGACATCATAGTGATATGACTGAAAAATTGTTTAAGTGATGTTAAAAATTCAAATCACACACACATACACAATATATGATACTTTAGTACCAATAAGGACATTGTAATAGTAACTATGCCTGCATATACTACCCTCCTCAACAAAAATCTTAAGATGGATCAGACACTATCTTGTTCAGGGTTAAAGAAAGCTATGTTTATATTGATTTTCACTGTATTATGTACAAGAAATTGCTATACAAGTAACTGACAGACAATAATAAAAATGATTTTACAAGAAAAAAATATCAATCATGTTTGGCAGGGTACAGTATCAGTGTCATGTGTTTGTGTTGTTAGGGATTTGGTTGATGAAGTTGGTGAAGCCATGTAGTAATCATGTCCACAAGTTTAATGGACTGGGAATTGTTGGATTTTAACCAAATGAGTTATTTTTAATGTTCCATAGCATTTACAGAGTGATGGCCCCAGATTGTCCACTTCCCTGTTTTGGACTTCAACAAAATCACTTTACCAAGGGGTTTTTTTTGTGGGGTTTTTTTTGTTGTTTTTTTTTTTAAATTTCAGCCTGAAATTGGCATGTAGCTTCATATTAACAAGATCTTGAAGGAGTTTAGTTTCCAGTATTATTTGTCATCATTTAGAGAAGCAATGATCTTTGAATATGTAACTTAGCCTAACTTTGTTTTCCCAACATAAGTTGCTGCCTTAATAACCTTGGCAAGCAAATTGTAGTAGACAGGGCCCATTGTGATGTACTATTTTCTAATAGTTCTTGTTATTGTAGGAAGTGGAGACCAACCTGCAGGAGGTCGTGTTTGATCACCTTCATGCCACGGCTTTCCAAGGGACACCACTTGGCCGAACTATCCTGGGTCCCACGGAGAATATTATGTAAGTTTTTCATTCTTCACATGCTCAAAAATATTTTTTTTTTATTATCATTTTTGGTACCGTAACAAAAGAGAGATTTATCAGGCTGCCTTTGATGTCTTGCTGAACAGAGAGAGAAATTTAGGAAATATGTGTATCTTACAACTATTTAATTGAAATATCACATCAGTGTTGACTTTTCTTTGTGCTGTCTTGACTTTTCTTCATGCATGATGACATTACTGATAACTGCACTTGCTAATAAAAAATTACCATACATAATAAACAAGAGAATGTTGATGCATAATTCCGAGTGAACCTGATAAGATGCTGCACATGTACTCTTTGCTGAGAAGTTGTGAAATAAATTCAAAAATGCTACACTTAATCCAAAATGAGGTTACAAAGGGGAAGTGTACCATTGTATAAAACAGACTGCAAAAAGTTGTGAAACTTGCATGTCAAAGATGTTGACTGCTTTGTTAAAATGAATGTAAACCCAGTTTATTTTACTAGAAAAGAAAAAAAGCAATGATAATAGTCTGCATATATATATAAACACTTTATATCACGCAAGTTATTCCATCTTAGTGAGAATAGGAATTAATGTGCATGACTGTTTGTCTCCCTTTGTTTGTTCCCCTGCAGTAAACATAAAAGAAGCCTGCAGACATATGTAATGCTTAAGACCATAAATTTTACAGATATCAAAGTGGAACATGAATTAATTTTGCCAAAATGTCTTTAGATGAAAGGTGGTTTTTCCTTTATCATCACCTTATCAACCTTGCAGCTCACTTTGTTTATGGATCTGCTCAATCACAAGTTGTGGAGACTGTCAACTGTATTAATTGCAGTCTTTTTCAACTTCAGTTAATCCACCTATAGTTAGAATAATAAAAGTGGTTTCATGGTCAGAGGGTTGCATATTCAATCACTAGATTGGAGTACAGGTAAAACTTTAAAACATTCCTTAGTTTCTGTTCCAACTGAATTTTTTTTTTCATCAGCTTTATTAAAGAAATTTTAAAAAATGTTTTTGGTGTCCAGATAATTTGTGTATTATTAAAAATTATTACAGATGTTGAAAATACGTTGTTCAGAAAATTAGAGGGTCCAGCAGATGGAGTTAATTACAATATTTTAGATTGGTGGTGGCATTTGGTCTCTACAGTAGTTGTAATATAGACTTGTACAATAGTTTTAATATAAATGTTCATTGTTTAATTCTTTTCTGTAATTGAACATAAAGGAAGTGAACTACAGATCTTAGAATTTTGGGGCAATCTTGATTTGATCCTATCCATCTTTCCATCCACACTTACATCCATCGTTCAGTCCCTGGGAGCTAATTAGCTCATTTTGGCAAAAAGTACTTGAGATACACAAAGAAATCATTGGTAGGCATGTTTGAATACAATGTAAATGACCTGATTTGATTTTTAATGCAACTGAAGAAAATTTTCCATTTCTGTGTGGGGTTTTTTATATAACTTTTATGACTTGGGGTCTTCCTCAACCCTCTTTGTCATGATTAGGCAGAAACTGCATGACATAGGCAAATGAAATTTAGTTTCCATTTTTAAATGTGTATAATTAGATGACAGGATTAGAGTTTTAGATTTTGTGCCATTTGGATTTTTCATGAGTTTGTCAGATTTTTGGATCGTTTAGAATATTTTCTCGCACTGGATAAATACATTATAGCCAGAAATTAGCAAGACACAATGCTTGATTGAACCTTTATTTTGCATTATTTTTCAGGTCTCTAAAGAGACCAGAGCTGGTGAATTTTATCTCAGAGCATTACAAAGGTCCCAGAATGGTCTTGGCTGGTGCTGGTGGTAGGTTACCCAACTTAAATAATTAATGCAGTAACCATATCTTTCTTTGCCTTCACAGCAATAGCGTAAGGGGAAATATTGCTTTGCCGCTCTCTGTTCATATGTTGGTCTTTGAATCCATTTTTGTCCAGTTGAACAAGAGCTTTTTTTATTTCAAGCCATGTAAATTTACACACTTTATTATGGTCTTGAGTCATTGATCTTGTAGGATTTTCAAGTCATTACAGAAAGTTTTCAAAATTTATTTTACACATTTGGAGCTTTGACTTTTTTGACAAAACCCTTGCTAGCGCCATTAAGAAAAGACAACTGGAGGTAGACAAGTATAGTTTTTTTTTTTTAGATATATTGAATTGATATTTTGATGACCTGATTAGATTGTCAGATTATTTCAGCAATTAAAAAAAGTTGCACCATTGTGAATTTTTTGGACATTTTTCTTCCAAATACTTTGTGAGCACAAGTTAGGTATGATCAAGTGAGTAGACAAGTTGTAAAAAAAATTTAATTAAAAATTTCTCTGCAATTTTCTGTTTAGAATGGGTGCCTGGTTCCATTCTAAGAGAAATGTATTGCGTGTATATAGGGATATAGAGTTCTAAAATATGATTGGTTCACTCAGAATCGAGGCTATCATGCCAGTCTTTAACCACCATATTGGATTGCACAGAGCATGTGCCGCTATCACTGTATCTCATCTTCATCATGTTGGAAAGGAAACCAGAAGATTCAGAATTTTCTCCAGCAAAGAAAAGAAAACAGAACTGGAAGGACAATTATGTCCTCATGTTTAAATTTGTAAAACCATATAGTAAAGGAGAAAATTTGCGTTTTGCAAATTGTATAATTGTGATCATGCTGTTGGGCATGGAGGTGCCCTTGACATAAAACAACATGAAAAAGCTAAAAAAGATCAGCTCATTCAACAGCACAGTCTGAACTTGCAATGTTAATAAATATCAGAGAGAACCTTGATGTAATTCATTTTACATAAATTTCTTTTAGAAAGGAACTTTCCTCTTTAATTTGCTAGCGATGCTGACAATTTATTTTGCACACTTATTCCGGACATTAAAATCACAAAAGATTACTCATTTGCAAGAATAAAAACAGTTGTTTGAGTTATTTTACAGTAGTACTTCTTTCTTTACCACACTCTAACGTGATTGTGAGAGGATTTTTAGTTCAGTAAAAAACAGTCGCACGGGATTCATATCATTGATGAAAGATGGTACATTGGAATCAGTAATGATTGAATAGGCAAGGTGTGGAAAAGTCGTCTGTATCGGATGACTTCCTCATAAGATGCTACAAGTTATTACCCGGCTTTACTGCTGGTTGTAGATGTTATAAGTAGTTACATATGCATTAGAGTTTTAAAAATCAGTATTTGTTCTGAAAATCAGTATTTTTGTCATAAGCAGTCAGTATTTTTGTACTCGGGGGTTGGCAGCTGTGTGAATTTATATTGAACTTGGATGATGCTGTCTGCAGTGTGGGCATACACATTTACAAACACAAATCAAGTTTGTTAGATTTGTGTTGACAGGAGCAGATTTTCACAGTTGTCAAGAGTACATCTCAGTCATGATCCTAAGAGCCATTAGCTGTTGCTGTAATGATTCGCTATCATTTCAGCCATCAAGGCTTTTGAACCTACTGGTATACTATCCATCAGTGCCAGTATGATCTTATGTTTACAATTGTTTTTTAAAAAAAAAAAAAACATTGTGTCAGTTAATTCCATGCCCTATCACTCAGATGACACCTTTTCTTAATGCTTACTGGGTTTTTAATTCAGATAATCCAGGATAATTACCCATTTTATTAGCTGTTATCTTTTGAACCTGGCTTGACCTGACTGCTGGTGCAGAACTTGATAATGGTGCAGTCTTTGCACTGACATAGTCATGTGATTAGCCCTTGATGATGAAGTCAGAAAGGTTTGTCACCCAAATTTATAAATCAGATGATTTATATTATTAAGTAATTGCTAATCATCAGCAAAGAACAGTGAAATTTTCCAGTTATGAAAGGTAGGTGGAAATCTTGACAAATATGTGTTTCGCATCCCAAAACTGCAGTTGAATACTTTTGACTCGGGATTCAATGTACCTTGCTTTTTCCCATATAACATAAGCAGCGGTTGTAAATTTATTGTATCCCCACCTATTCTAGCAATAAGGAAAGAAATCTAACTGAATATTTTTTCAATTGTTTAGGTGTAAAGCATGATGAGCTAGTTAAGCTGGCTGAACAGTATTTTGGAAAATCAGAGACTGGGCATGTGGGAGAGATTCCCATTTTATATCCTTGCAGATTTACAGGTAGTGAGGTGAGTTCTTATAGGGCCATTATCAGAGCCATTTGCTTCACAGTTTCTACTGTGTTTTCTAAAATATTTTCCCAAGGTTACTGATTTTAAAGTGAGGGTCTTTTTCTGCTATGATATAGGATGCTAGAGTTCTGTCTATGCATTAGATTGATCAAAAATCTGTCACTGATGTGCTTTATGCTGCTTTGGGACATATAATTCAGGTGGGTAGGTGATACTCTCATTATTAATTCAACAAAGTGAGTTTGGAGTTAAGATAAGCTGTGGGCAAATAACAAAAAATTAAAAAAATCAGATTTTGTATGATTGGAGTGTGTGTGTGTGTGTGTGTGTGAGAGCAAGAGAGTTGTAGTTTTATATAAGAACAGTATGAGTAGACGCTTTATTGTTTCTGTTTCAACAAAGTCTGAAATATAAAGATCAAAACATATAACTGTTTATCCCCATTACTTTGATATAGTTGCAGTGATTGTATATTATGACAACACGACTGGTATACTATGTCATAACCAGGATAGGTACCATATAATTTTCTTCTGGTTTCCTTAATTTCCACACATCTGGAATAGGACTGACTAAGGTGCCTGACAAATTGTGAGGAATCAGCATGTATTAATCTGATTACCAAAGACTCTGGTTTTTACAAACATTCGCTTTGAGTGACAATTTTAACCAAAATTAATACATGCAGATTTGCAATTCATCAGGTACTTAGTCACAGTTCAATTCAAGATGTGTGGACAATAAGGAAGCCAGAAACAAAAACTTTTCCTGAAATTATGTGGCGGCTATCCCAGTTATCATGTATACCAGCCATGGACAAATGGCATTACATAAATCCTATGAATTAGAGCTGCATGTAATTAACAGAGACATAGCCATCGTATAAAAAAAAGACTTGAGTTCAGCCAGTGGCAACTTCATAATACACACTTGATGAAAAGCATATAAAAAGTAGATAATAAATTAAAAGTGTCTCATTTCTCAAATGCCAAATGGTGATTGAGTGTTTAATTTGGCAGTTGATCTAGAACTCACTTAGGTGATCATTATGAGCTACCAGATATACTCGCTTTCGAGTTAAGTCCAAAAGCAGCTGCATAGACCAAGATCTGCCATCACATAATGTGCTGGTGGACCTGGTCTGTGCAGTTTGTTAGAAGTGATCAGTGGAACAAACAACATAAACCCCTGTCTGCTGGTTCGTTATGTGACAGCAGATCAGGGTCTATGTTGTTTGCAGGTGGACTCAACTTGTAAGCATGTGGTATTCTCTATTAATTCTGAGGTTGATGGTATATTACTGGTGACAGATTTTTCTTCACTTGGTTTAGGGGTGGTATGGGGTTATAATTAATTTAGCGTGAGATGCACAGTTGCATGTCTTGCATTTTTTTATTGCTTGTTTGTAAGGTAAACATGCTTTTCATTAATAGAGAATGATGAAAATAATTATGTTGAATAAATATACTTGTTCTTAGATTTTAAAATGTATCACTACAGCTGCACAGTGAGTGCATGAGATGCAGTGCTTGTCATATAAGGCACCCTTTCTTTGTAAAAATACAGCCATACAAGAGGGTGACCTGTAAAGCAGGGGTACAAAATGGTCAAAGTGTACCATCTCTGTACACATTACAATGGCCTCTTATGGGGGGGGCTATCTTTAAAGGGTGTTTTTAGCGAGGGTGAACTCTGTTTCACCATTTCTGTCAGTAATTTGAATATTCCCAGTATATTTTACATAATGCATTGTACATTTTTAATTTACTGATTATATTCCTCAGCTGTTGAAAAGTTGCCTAAAATATCAACATTTCCAAATGTGATGCGTAAGAATTTTAGATAAAAGGTGATGCTTCCATACCTGCATTTTCAGTCTACTGTATCTTCTGTTCAGTACTAATGAGGCCTAAAATTATGACTAAACCATGTTCAGTCTATTATATCTATTGTTTAGTACAAATGAGGCCTAGAATTACAATTAAACAGTGCTCATTCTACTTATTTATTGTTTATTAGCCTAGAAATATGACTAAACTATGTTCATTCTGCTGTATTGTGTAGTACTAATGAGGCCTAAAATTAGGATTCAACAGTGTTCAATCTGCTGTATCTTTTGTTTAGTACTATTGAAACCTGGAATTATAATTAAACAGTGTTCAATCTAAAGTATCTGTAGTTTAGTATTAATGAGGCCTAGAATGGTGACTATAATATCCATTCTACTGTCTCTACTGTTTAGTACCACTGAGGCTTAGGTTGATGACTATAATATTCATTCTTCAATATCTGTTGTTTAGTACCTATGAGGCCTAGATTGGTGACTATAGTATTCATTCCGCTGATCTACTGTTTAGTTCTAATGAGGCCTAGATTGGTGACTATAGTGTTCAATCTGCTGTTTAGTACCAAGGAGGCCTAGATTGATGACTATTGTATTCATTCTGCTGTATCTACTGTTTAGTTCTAAAAAGGCCTAGATTGATGACTATAGTATTCATTCTGCTGAATCTACTGTTTAGTTCTAAAGAGGCCTAGAATGATGACTATAATATCCATTCTGATGTATCCACTGTTTAGTACCAGGCCTAGAATGATGACTGTAATATCCAGTCTTCTGTATCTCCTGTTTAGTGCCACTGAGGCTTAGATTGATGACTATAGTATTCATTCTGCTGTATTTACTGTTTAGTTCTAATGAGGCCTAGAATGATGACTATAATATCCATTCTGCTGTATCCACTGTTTAGTACCAGGCCTAGATTGATGACTATAGTATTCATTCTGCTGTATCTGCTGTTTAGTTCTAATGAGACCTAGAATGATGACTATAATATCCATTCTACTGTATCTTCAGTTTAGTTCTTAGGAGGTCTAGAATGATGACTATAGTATCCATTCTGCTGTATCTACTGTTTAGTTCTAATGAGGCCTAGATTGGTGACTATTGTATCTGCAGTTTAGTTTTAATGAGGTCTGGAATTATGACTATAGTATTCATGCTTCAGTATCTACTTTTTAGTGCTAATGAGGCCTAGAATGATGACTGTAGGATTCATTCTGCTGTATCTGTTTAGTTCTAATGAGGCCTAGATTGATGACTAGTATTCATTCTGCTGTATCTGCTGTTTAGTTCTAATGAGGCCTAGATTGATGACTAGTATGCATTCTTCTGTATCTACTGTTTAGCTTTAATGAGGCCTAGATTGATGACTACAGTATTCATTCTGCTGTATTTACTGTTAAGTTCTGATGAGGCCTAAATTGATGACTACAGTATTCATTCTATTGTATCTGCTGTTTAGTTTTAATGAGGCCTAGATTGATGAATATAGTATTCATTCTGCTGTATCTACTGTTTAGTTCTGATGAGGCCTAAATTGATGACTACAGTATTCATTCTGCTGTATCTACTGTTTAGTTTTAATGAGGCCTAGATTGATGACTAGTATTCATTCTGCACTATCAACTGTTAGTTCTAATGAGGCCTAGATTGATGACTATAGTATTCATTCTTCTGTATCTACTGTTTAGCTTTAATGAGGTGTAGATTGATGACTAGTATTCATTCTGCTGTATTTACTGTTTAGATCTAATGAGGCCTAAATTGATGACTACAGTATTCATTCTATTGTATCTACTGTTTAGTTTTAATGAGGCCTAGATTGATGATTATAGTATTCATTCTGCTCTATCTACTGTTTAGTTCTGATGAGGCCTAAATTGATGACTACAGTATTCATTCTGCTGTATCTACTGTTTAGTTTTAATGAGGCCTAGATTGATGACCACAGTATTCATTCTGCTGTACCTACTGTTTAGTTCTGATGAGGCCTAAATTGATGACTATAATATCCATTCTGCTGTATGTACTGTTTAGTTCTTAGGAGGCCTAGAATGATGACTATAATATCAATTCTACTGTATCTACTGTTTAGTTCTTAGGAGGCCTAGAATGATAACTATAGTATCCATTCTACTGTATCTTCTGTTTAGTTCTAATGAGGTCTAGAATTATGACTATGATACTATAATAATCATTCTTCTGTATCTACTGTTTAGTGCTAATGAGGCCTAGAATGACTTTAGTATTCATTCTTCTGTATGTACTGTTTAGTGCTAATGAGGCCTAGAATGATGACTTTAGTATTCATTCTTCTGTATCTACTGTTTAGTGCTAATGAGGCCTAGAATGATGACTTTAGTATTCATTCTACAGTATCTGCTGTTAGTGCTAATGAGGCCTAGAATTATGACTAATAAATGTTTAAGCATGATAGTGCAGATTAAAGGTAGAACCAGATCTTTTTTTCAATTAGGAATATATAACAATTTATTTTTCTACAAAAAGAAAAAAGTATTGGTGTACATTCTGATATACACTTATCCATGTGAAGTAATCACTTGTAATTTAGATTCGGGTGAGAGAGGATGACATGCCACTGGCATATGTTGCTATAGCTGTGGAAGGAGCCGGTTGGACAAATCCCGACAACATTGCACTGATGGTGGCAAATACATTGATTGGAAGCTGGGACAGATCTCACCTTGGAGGATCCAGTTTGCCAAGTAACTTAGCTGCCATATCTGCTACCACCAACTTATGTCATAGCTTCCAGTCCTTCAATACATGCTACACAGACACTGGACTTTGGTGAGTAGGTTATTATTGACCACAGTTTTAGGCTACTGGATTTTATGGCTTTACAAGTTTCAGCTTGAATATTAGAATCACCATGGAATACATTCCTCAGTCACAATAACATTAGGAAATAAACTCCACCATCATGTGAATACAACAGTCTCTTTGTTTAAATTTCCTGATGACATTAACATTAGTAAAAAAATTTTAAAAAACCCAACTATCTCCAGAATATAGCCCGCCTGAAAAGACAAATTTATATAACACAAAGATCAAGGAAAGAAACTCTTAATTCATTCTCTCCCCTTATCACCATTACAAGGTTACCCATGAACTAGATGTTTAGTAATTGTATGGTTTGGATTAGTAGGGTTTCATGCCATTTTTCAGTGAACCAGTTTTAAGCTTTAGCATGGTACTGTTGGCATATTACTGCAAGTCCTCCTGAAATCCTTGAATACCTTCATGATTTCAACACATCCAACAAGAAAGTCAATATAATTAATGTATTTGCAGCATGTTGTTATCATTCTTTAAAAAATTTGATCAGTAGTTATGTGAAGTTTCTTGCAGTTTATTCTGACTTCTTTGTCCAACACATTGTTGGTGGTGATGGTTTATTGTGCTTACTGCCTACATTTTTTTTTGTGCTTGTTTTAAGTAACAAGTGTTATTGCAATTTGTAATCATATTTGGGTTATTTTCCAAATTTTTGTTCCTGTCATTTCAGCTAAATAAACATGATGAAATGCAGCAAGTGCAAGAAATTTCTTGCTAATGAAGACATGAGACAGCTCATATTTGCCCAAAGTGTTCATCATTCTCAACCTGAAGGAATGAATTGATAGTTTGTCCCCCGTGCCTCCAAATAGAATGATGCATATGGTGCTAACTGGATGATTGCATCTGGTGAATTAGAGGAAGAAAGGGTTGCAGAGGTGCCATCCCCACATTCTTCCCAAATGCCGATAGTCGCATATGCATTGCCTGGCACAGGAAGCAATGAGACAGTTGATGACCTCAGGACATTTTTGTCCTTATGTCTGTCACAGATGTCAGTGAATGGTTTAGAGTTAATTGGGGACTGTTTCCTTTTTCAGACAGTTGAGTGGGTCTAAGCCAATCCATATGTTTACATATGACCTGATCCATGGATAATCTATATCACCATCCTTTCATGTTGTATGCTGCTGCTCAGGTTGTCAGCCAGCTGGCCAACTGGATATACCTATTCTCGAAAGACCAGAGATACATCACTTAAGCAAGCTGTGCTGCATACTGGCAGACAGTTCTGTGTTTCACGGAACGGTATAGGGGTCTGTTAAGTCAATCCATCTGTTTTGCTGCACACTGTGCATTTCCAGAACTGCATACTGTCTGGCCAGTAACTGAGCCAACGACCCAACCAGCCAGCCATACTTGCAAAACATGCTGAAGCACGTGCCTCTCTGCCAGTTCAACTGGTAAGTCATTTCTTCACAGCTTATCCTTTGGAGGGATACCATGACAGAATTAGAGACGATGGCAGTGCCTCATCCATTCATACAAGAATGTTCTTCGCTGGCATGGAAGTAGTGCCTGATGAGGACAGACGCCATGGTGAGTGGGGAGGATAATTTCAGTGACTTGGTATGTTTAGATCTCACAATGGAATAGACTGAATGCAGTTTAAAGTGACTGTCATGGAAAAATATTGTGTGTTGCCAACTTCCAAGTGTCCACAACTGCTAACTGCAAGCCAAGTCCGTAAAGTAAAGTCTTTAGTAGACTTTCAAGATGAGGACGAACATCCCTCCTTCTGTCTACTGCTACAGTTGGTGAATATAATGGAAACAAAAGATTATCTTTTGGATAAGATTCATATCAGGGCAATTCTAAGATGTTCTTTTCTGAACGTGATATTTTTGTCACATGGGTATCAAACACATTTAGACAGTTACAAATCAGCTTTTGACATTAGATATAAACATTGCAGAAGTCACTATGATGACCAAGCTGTTATCAAGCTTGATAAGAATGATTTTCATTCCACCTCTAAGTTGTCATGTAACATTGTGGCTACATCTTCCACGTTAGGCTGAGCATTAGACATTTTTCAGTTCGGCAGAAAATCAGGCAACATTCTTAAGTGTGAGTCAGTGGCAAGGATTGCCAATGTCATTAAAAGGGCTTCACACCATTTTGTGGCTGATGCTATGACAGCTTCACCTAACCTAGATTAACTGAGATGAGACACTTTTCTTTGCTCGTATTCACTTAAGCCATAGCATTCTTTGGCTGTCCATGCCACATCCTTCATGTCAACATTACTTTTAGAGGATGTGCAGAGGCAGGCTGCACCAGAACCAACTCACCAACTTGCCTTGCCATAGGTATTCAGGCCAAATGAATCTTAGCTTCAACACTGAGATGATCATTGGCAAAGAGATGAGAGGCTGAATTCTGGCCAACAATAACAGCTTCATTCTCACTCTAATTTGAGGCAGCAACAGGCCTCAGAAATTCAGGTGGTCAAATAAAGAGGATAAAAAACAAAATTTCTCTTTCCCCAAGCCTTCCAACAACCATCATTGACTTTCCACCACAACCACCTGCAGACAGTCTACTGCTTGGTGCCAGACTCCTTTGTTTCAGCATATTAAACTATTTTTTCAAAAAGAAGGCCCAATACAAGTTGTTTGTAGGTTCTTTGGATTTCATTTATTCGACCCCTCCCCATTTATACCCTCTGTTTATAATGGACATGCTAATTTTGCAAAAGGGGATGGGTTATTTCTTCACAAGTGGACAGTGCCAGGAGTTCACATAACAAACTCTTCTGTCAAGAATCACATGGATTCACATCTCATACAAAACCTTCCTGGTTGTCTAGCTATAGCAGGCAGAATCAGTGAGGTACATGCCATGTTGATAGATCCAGACTGTCAGCAGTTCTATCACAATGGTTTGATTTCACCTATGATGGCTTCTGCTTTCAACACTGGGAACAGAAGCTGGCTTATGAGGAATCAATCCATTTGTTCTGAAACTTTTTCCTCAGTGGATCCATTGCCTTAAAAGCATCTACAGAAACTATAAGGGCTTGGAGGTGTCGCTTGATGCCAACCAAGTCAGTGATGTGAACCAAGTCAGTGAGAAGAGGGAGGTCTAATTTTATTCAGCCATGAAAGGAAAGCAAGGATACTGTCTCAGCTCGAGCTGTGTTGATCTGGGTAAAAATCTAGCACAAGACCAAATGAGTTTCTTGCACTTATTGGCTTGAGAATTGTTGGCAGTTGTCACTAGCATATCATTTATGTATTGTCGCTGGGATGGAGGTCAGAGACAACAATGTTAGCTTTTGCCTCAGGGATCTTTTGTCCCAAAGGGCTCAGTTTGACCAAGTGGAACCTATGGCAGCAGCACAACAGGTTACCATCCTGAATAGTTCAGCAGCTTTCGATTGACATGGCTTGACTTGACTTCTGTTGGAATTGTGGTTGAATGATTTTCCCCACAGGCTGTGTCCAGGCATATCTGTATACTGACTCTAGCCCTTATCTCTCATGAAATTTGAAATGTACATTTGGGGACCAGAGAGTGTCCCATACCTATTGTAAGATGGTGTTACTCCTTCCACCTCTTACCTATTCTCATAATTTATTATGACAAGATAATGCATTTTCAAAAAAAAAAAAAAGACAAGTTTTGAAGAGCATTTCTTCAATAATTGTTACCCATTTATACTATGGGCACACCCTCAGAGCATCCCTACAGTAACAGTTTAAAGTCTACATATGGGATTTGATGCTGATCACACTGTCCTAGGGGAGATCATTCTTGTATGACTTCCATCTAGGTGGGCAGATAACCCCTTGCACCTTGCTTGCTAAAAATTTGCTTGGGAGGGCTGGATTAACAAGGTAGTGGATGTGCTTCTTATGTAGTATGAATAGATAAGTATTATTAAGGAAACACATTTACTCCAAAAATAGTCTATTTCTACTACATTTACTGTATTTACAGTTGTATTATTTCATAAATTTTAAACATGTCTTGCTAGGATGGTGTTGGTTTATTTTGATTTTTTTACACCAATGCTAGCATTTGCATTATATAATAAACTTGATTTTAATGCCATCTTCCAGCTACATTGACTGTGCTAAGTGGCAAAAGGGGGGGAGATACAACTATGCTATCTCAGCCTGTTCATAAACATTTTCATTTCCAGATCATAGCTTTGAAACCAATAATGTACTTCAATCAGACTTGATTCATGTGTCAAGCATGCTCCATTTTCGTGCCTTTAGATACTTGTAATTTTCCACTTTCAGCATATTTTGGTTGCCATGCAAACAAAGCGTAACTTGAGTAATATTTAAATTAAGAGTATTGGTCTCTATGGTTCTAGTCTATGTAGGATAAAAGTTAAGAATGCTGGACCATAGGGGATTTTCATTAGGGGCCATTACATAAGCAAGGAATGTTGGGAATATGCCATCTTTAGATTACTCTTGTTTTCAAAGGTTCAATTTTTTAGATATGTTCATGTCAGTTTCTGATTTTGTTTTTCAGAGGTTACTAGCATTGAAATTGGATTTACCTAGAATGGTGCTTTGCAAAATAAGCAGACTTCAGCTCTTTTGCCAGTAAGGAAATGAGTTAAAATTGTTTAGCACAATTGGTGGAAGAATGCAGATATAATTATGTACAGAGTCTAGAGCTAAATAATGCTGATTTGGTTATAATTATGCTACCATGTATAATTAGTCCGGTCTATCTGCATACTGCATAGCCCATGATGTGCTGTCACATAATGTGCTGGCAGGTCTCCATCTGTGAAGTTTGTTATGACTAATCAGTAAAATAGACAACATAAACCATGGTCTGTCAGTGCATTATGCAGTAACAGATCAGGGTCTGTGTTGCTTACATTGGACTTGTAAGCGGGTATAAACGATATCCATGAATGTGAAAGGTGTAAATAGTGTTACTTGTGCATGTTTAGTTTTTCACCAATGTGGTTTCCATATTCCCTGAATATATCTTGTTTTTATGGTTTGATTGATCAGATTCATTAGAGTTGATTGGAAAAATTTTTTATTTTCTTCCAGGGGAATTTACTTTGTCACAGACAAAATGAATGTTGAAGATATGGTCTTCAACGTCCAGAGTGAATGGTATGTATATTTAACAGTGACAGAAAAATTACGATTTGTGTTTTGACGTTGGAAACTTTATACTTATTGCTGGGTAAACATTTGTTCCTATGGCCAAAGAGCAGAAAAGTGTACAAGACAGATGTCTGTCTTTTACCCATCTATCCCATGCCCATAATCAGTTGCTAGTTATGGTTATTCCTCACGAGTTAATTTGGAAGAAAGTGACGAAATTGGGCCTACAGTATCCTAATGTCTAGTTGGTCCTAAATTGGCCACCATCTTGAAATACTCCTCCAGAATGGGTGGTCATATCAGCACGAGGTTTCCACTGAAAGGCTTAAAATAAATTCTTGATGGTCTTATATGAAAATGGTACAGCACAAGATAGGCTTTACATGGCGGCCAGTATAAATGGTGGAGGAGGAACCTGGGAAAACCCCAGAAAGAACCACCAACCCATGAGAAGCGACCGGCAGGCTTTCTCACATACCCACATTGGCCAAGCCCGAGACTCAAACCCAAGCAGACAGGGGTGAGATGGCAGTGATCCGTAACGGTGAGCGCTTTAGACCACTCGGCCACTAGGGGCCCCCTATGATATGTAGATGATCCTACATGAAAATTGTGCCAATCTGATATAAAAAATTGGCCAAGTTGGTGGCCATCTTGAAAATATTGACGGTTTAGTGGGTCTGACTTGTCACTGTAAGAATTCAGATCCTGTGATCAGATAAACCGGAATGGTTAACCTGGTGTGACTGCTTCGGTGGCCTAAGTGGTTAGAGTGTCCACCTCAGACATACCAAAGACTTACAAAAATGGTACTAGCAGTTGCCTTGCTTGGCGCTCAGCATTAAGAGGTTTGTGTTAGGACTCGCCGGCCTAGTGTCACCATTGCAAAATTAGAAAAACTTTTCAATGACTTCTCAAAAAAGCACTTAAGCTGAATCCATCAAGGTAAATAGGGCTTTCAAATTTTGTATAAATATGGGTGATCTGCCATCTAATTCACCGCCATTGCTAAAATCAATTAAGTGTCATCTCAGAATTTGACTAATTTAACAAAAAGCATCCTGTCAGTGACAGTCTCACCATCCTATATCACAAACATGTGGAATACATCAGTCTTTTTTGACAGCAAGTTTATGTGTAGGTATAACATGACCATTTAATCTTCCATGGTGGACCTGATATTTGATACAGATGTTGAATCCATATTTGCACATCACACATCCAGATTGGAACCACAAATTAAACTTCATAAATTGCAATTTGCTTTTAATTTCATTTCACACTAAAGTTTAATATATATAGAAAGCATTAAAGTAGTATGTAATAAATATAAAACTGCAAAAGTGTTTTGTTCCAAGTCTGAGGAAAAATCTTGTTGCTATGATATGCCTTATGAATAAAAGTTAGCGGACAACCTTGACATACCTAAATGCAAAATTTGGAAGAAATACTTACTTAAATACTTACACAAATGTACATGCAACTCAAAAGTATTTAAATGAATGCACGCCTTTATTCTTTTCTTGGAATTTCAGGTGTTTAGGGATGATCACCTTTGACATTTGAATTAATATGCCTTTAGTGCCAGCCAGTATTTATGGCAGTAGGAGTACGTGGATCAGTTAACTCTTTTTGAAGGTGATTGTTGGAAAAATTTCAAACTTGTCTGCAAGACATTTTTAGCTGTTGCTTAGGGATTAGGTCAGACATCAAACTACCAACATTGTTTATGGGGATTATGGATTAAATTTTAAAACGTGTCTCAAAAATCCAGAAAACTAAAAGTGTGGATGAGGATTGGGGGTGTTTATGATACAACTACATAAGTAGTTTATTTTGTGCAGAGGTAATTGGTGTAAAGTGCCTTGTCCAAGGATACACCATGTAGGAGACCTGTGCTGATCTGATGGTAGGATTCTAACCTGCACCCTTTTGGTCCCAAGTCTAGCATTCTAACCATTGAGCCACTGCAGTTACTGTCTCCATAAGTGTCTTTTGACATGTGGGAGGGTACATCAGGCCTGTGCTAAGTCCAGTGGCGACGTTGATGATCAGTATGTAATACATACATCATAGGGTTTAACAGTATGTCAGCACTACAGTGGTGGTATGATTTCAATTAAAGTACTTTATTAGGGGTGGGGGTTAAGGAGGAAGAAGAGGATCGATTGATGTTTAATGGTATATCAGTCCATGGAAGGTTATATTGTACGTCAATCCATGAAAGGTTATATCATGCTAAGACAATTAGAATAATGTACTGGGCAACAGACCAGCCCTGGTCTGTGGGAAATTCAAATCCTAACTTATGATTGCAAGTCAGGCATGCTAACCACAGAGCCACCTCACAGGAGGACAGTTGATCTTTCTGTATGTGTCTCATGTGTTCTTCCATTTTTATACAGGATGAGACTGTGTAGTAATGTGACAGAGTTTGAAGTGGAGAGAGCCAGAAATTTACTGAAAACTAATTTACTGCTCCAACTGGATGGTACAACACCGATCTGTGAAGATATTGGCAGGTAAGTTAAGGCATAGGAGAGAGTTAGGGACTTTGTGGTTTCAGGTTTTACAGTTCTGTGCAGCATTGAGCAAGGATAGCATTACATAGTAAAATAGCATTTAGTCACCGGCTTAACTAATGGACTGTTAGTTTCTGGCACTTGGGATGAAAGTTTACAGTAAAGAGAAATTGTGAGCAAATAATATGCTATTTGCTTGAACGCAGAGATTGCTTGAGGAAAATAAAATTACTTCTTTCTGAAAAGGCCAGATGCATGGTTTATTTTCTTTTGGTAAATATTCAGACTTTGTGTAAGTGCAGAGGTGCAAACCATTCCACATTTTATAGAACTTTTTTTTTTAAATTGTCAATATTCTGCATTCTGAATTACATTGAGAAATTCCAAAGAATCAGAAATTTTATGGAATAACATTTTGAAAATCAGTCTCCTATGTGGACACAGGTGGGAAGAAGAAGAAAAGATACGTTGATAATGAGAACCAATCAGTCGAATGGTAAATAGATTAATATGGCAGCATGAGTGAAGAGAAAAGAAAGATGATGATGTTTCATGAGGAAAACTAATGTTTATGGTTATTGTTATGGCCAGATATATTGAAGAAATTCAGGGTTATGGAATTGGAGGAATGGATAAACATTTATTTTCATGGACCCTATCATTACTGTGTACATTGGAAGGTGCAATATGATTGTATGGAAGTTACCTCTAATGAGCACATTATCTATCTAGGATGGGCTCCCTAGATACAAAAAATTAAAGCTACCATATTTACCGTATATGTTGGGACACCATAAATTAATTTTAAAAGTAATTTTTTTTGTGCACTGTATGTTCTGGGGACACATCGGTTTTTTTTAGTTGTAAAGTTGTAGGACACCTTTTAAATCATTCGAAAATTACATGTCAGAAATTGCACTGAAACTGAAATTTTATTTTAAAAAATATAAAACTGTGTACTTGAGATAAAACTCTTTAATTCACTGCAGCATCTCATCAACACAGCCCTTCCCCCTGCACACGTACGATCCATTCTTTCAGTGCATGAATATTTTTTTAGCTTTCTCATACCATGAAATATTCTTAGAGGCAACACATCACCTGAAGCGGAAACTGTAAGGACAAAAGTTAGATTTTTTTTCAAATCTGCACTAGTCTAATTCTCACACTTTTGACCCCTATCTTATCATCAGTCCTTCCAGGAATGTGATCAAAGTACACCAGAATTTCATCCATGTTAATGATCATATTGTCAGCAAAATCATCTGCTTCTCTTCTGGACTTCATGAATTCATCACATGATTTTATTTTCTCCAAGTCTTCTGGGCGACTCTGTGTCATGGACATCTGTGCACAAATCACTATATTGTGTCACTTTAAAATTTGTTCCATTGTTTCAATTTATTTTCAAAATTACCATGAATACCGGTGAAAAGGAACCAAAGTTAGCTTCCATATCTCGGCCGGCTTTGTATATTTCACAAAAAAAAAAAAATCGGCACACTTTAAAGAATCCGTTGTCAGCTTCTGAATTCAGCTTGCTTTGCAATAAAATAGCATTTGTATTGATATCCTTTTTAAAAAAAACAAAGTAACCGAAGTCGGCTTCTGAGGTCAGCTTGCTTTGTAATAAAAATAACCTTTGTCTTTGATGTCCTGTCGGTAAGTTCAAAGAAGGAGTTTACTGCTCGCTGCCAGTTGTGTTTATTCACCACCCAGGCTTCTGTGTGCTTTGCATCTGTAGTAATAATTAATACAAAGGAGCATTGATACTTTTGTAACCCGGTGTTGGCACAAAGATTGTCACTTACACTCAAGTGAATGTGTTTTCAAATAATGATTTTTATTTGCGAGATACTGTCATATAGTAGACCTGGATATAATTCAGTCTTGATTATTTTGCACCTAACACTGTGTCATGCGTGAATGACAGTTGTCATCAAGATATCGGTTGATTATTTCACTTTTGTTTGCAATTTTGTTGGATCCAGTTTTCACATATTCAAACCTTTGAGCACAACCAAACACAATTTGTTTCTCAATGTTCATGTCAGTGAACAATGTGGCATTTATCGGACATAAGCGATACACGCTACAGTATGGAAGCCTACGCTACATATACGGATTTTGTGGATATATTTTATTCTTTAATGCTCATGTTGAAAAAAGGAATAAATGATAACAATACAAGGTTAGTTTCATTCTTTTTATTATCAAATAAGCATTTTGTTTATCTATTTCATTGCAACGTGTGGGGGGGAGAGAGGGACACAAATGCAATACAAATTTATTTTGTTTCTTAAGTCTTAGGACATATGACCTAGGTGAAAAAAGTTTCACCTGGGACAGGAAAAGAAATAATAATTTTATTTTATCCCAATATATACAGTAAATATGGTAGAATTGCTCATAATCATTCTCATGGGTTAACAACTCTGTAAATGGGTGTTTTTGGTTTGGTTTAAGAAAAGAATATGGTTTAAAAATCCAGAACATTAAATGGAAGTCGCACACAGTCCATAATTGATTCCACCACATTGAAAATTCCTTAACAGAGTGTGTAATTTAATAGGATCTCTCTGCCTTCTGCCCAAATTAAGAAAAGGAAATACCAGTCCTAAACCAGACTCTATTGGGACCAGATGTTTTGGTCATTCTTTAGAAATGTCCTTATGCAAAGGTTTGCCTTGTATAAAAATAAAAATAATGAGACCAGAATGTTTAGACAGTCTGCTGACAGGAGGCTGGGTCACAGAGATGGCCAGATTGCAGAGGAGGCCAGTTCACAGAGAGGACCACATTAGAGAGGAGGCCAGTTTACAGAGGGGACCACATTACAGAGGAAGCCAGGTTACACAAGAGGCCAGAATATAGAGGGGACCAGGTTACAGAGGAGGCTGGGTTGCAGAGGGGGTCAGGTTATAGAGCTGACCAGTATATGGAGGTTTGCCAAGTATAAAGAAGCATTTAGCCAATCTGCAGAGAAGGCTGGGTTACAGAAGGGACCAGGTTACAGAGACAGCCAGGAGGGAAATGCTAGAATAGAATATATGCCAGCTAAGCATCCTATTTTTAGGCCAGTCCATGTATTGTTGACAAATAATTTCATTTGTGCAGAACCTATATGTGTCATAAGATCTTTATACACCTGTTGGCATATTGTGTTAACCTTTGTGCATCCATACTTCTATCTGTCACACAGTTTTAGATTAAGGCTTGTATTTAGGACAATTTTTCAGGTGCTATGGTGAGGCATAATTGTTCTCAGAAGACATTTTAAGTTTTAGAATTTCTATGGCTTTTAGGGCTTTGAGAGATATTTTTCATTTGACTTTACTTTTGCAGCAAGGAATTATTGCCATTATTGTTATTATGCTCTTAATACTGTATTTAACATTGCAGACAGATGCTTTGCTACAATCGAAGAATTCCAATCACAGAGCTAGAACAAAGGATAGATGTAAGTGACAAAGTGTTGGATTATCTTTTGTTTCAAATAAAATCCCTAATTTCCAAAGCAAAAAATTATTGCCAGCTACATTAACCCTTTCAACACTGCAGACCGGTAAAGCGGTCCAGGAACAATACTACCGCTCAACACTGTAGACCGGTATTCCGGTCTGACATATCTGTCTCGTTTTGGTGATAAATTCACTGATTGGTCAACGCCTGGGATTCCCCAATAGTAAATATTTAATTCGTACATTGATTCATTTGCATACTATTTGGATACATTCAGACTTTAAGGTAGATTCTTTACAAGAAAGGGGTTTTTTCCAATCTATAAATGGAAATCTTCTAAGTTGCCTAAGTACATCCAAAATGGCGTACTCGTCTGATGATGAATCGGAATTATTTGGGGACGAAATAATTGAAAATATCGGCAATTTTCATCTTGTAAAGATAAATCAAGAAGAGAGGGAACATATACAACAAGAACGGTGTGATATTGTTGGCAACAGTGATGATGATGAGGAATTTGAAGGTTTTGAACTTGCCGATGTGTACGAGACACCTGAATTTTGTCAGTGGACAAAATCTCCATCGGAACATAATATTCACACATTTTCCGAACGCGTAGGTCCAAAACAAGTATTTGATGGATCAGGAACACAGCTTGAATATTTTCAGCTATTTTATAGCGACTGTTTTCAGAAATAGCAGGATTTACAAATACCAACGCACACACCTGAAGCGAGAGACTGACCCAAATCAACACAAAGGTGTTTGGACTGATGTCACGTTATCAGAAATAAAAGTTCTTTTATGGCCTGTTGATATTGATGGAAGTTATGAAATTTGACAGAGATGAACTATATTGGTATAAAAGTGAGAAATTCTGGCCTGTTGGATAAAATTTTGGAGAAATTATAGCACGTGATAGGTTTGTCCAGGTAAAACGCTACCTGCATTTCAGTGATGATACCAGTCAAAATCTTCAAGGTGACAAATTGCACAAAATACTGATTTGGATGTTTGCTAAATTAATCTGGTTCACAGTCAAAACGTGTTTTATTTCATCCTTATTTCCATTGAAATGAACATAAAACCTTGTATACTTCAGGTTTTAAATACCTGTAGAAATATCGTTAACACACCTTTGGATTTTGCTTGAATTTTGAGATAACATTGCATTTATTCAAGTCATGATTTGTAAGAACACCACAATGGATCAAAAACAGACCACACACTACTCTTTAAACACTTTATTCAACATTTGATAGAGAATACAGTGAAATTTACCTTTAACTTACCTTTTGATTTACCAGGATAATCATCTATGTGAGACTAAACTTGCTTACAAGAATATTTGCAGAAACCCGAATTTGTCTTCTTTACAATGGTACCAAATATGTATTCCTATCACAAGAAATAAAATTTATACAAGTTGTTGAAAATATGTTGCCTACATTTATTAAGATCTTGAAAGTTACTTAGCGTTGAATGGTAGTCTTCCCTTGTAGTTCCTTAGTGGTGAAAGGGTTAATACTTTCAGAGCAAGGGAAACATGGGAGAAATTTGTCATTACTACTAGCATCATAATCAAATTTCGGTTTTATATATTCTACTTCTTAATCCATGTCAACCAAGAAAATTGTGGTCTGATGTGCTAGAATATCAGATCTGCCAACCATTACGATTTTGCCATAAGTCTTACAGAAATTAGCCTTAAAGTATGGACTTAGAGAAGAAAAGCAAAAACTACGGAAAAATGATTGTTGCTGTAAAACCTGGATAATTGGTTCATCCAAGTTTGATTTGGATCCTGGTTTCTCATTAGAATTAGTGGATTTAGTCAGGGAACCAGACTAACTTTACAGCAGTACATCAGACGCTTTTAACTGCACATATTTTTTCCTGCAAAGCATCTGCATGATGAAACTGTTGATTATAAAAAAAAAAATTTAAAATGGCATCCCGCATGCAATGCATGTTGACAATGAAATGGAAAATAAGCCTCTTAAAAAGTGCTGATAATCAACAAAGAAAATAAAAATGAATATTCAGATTCTTGTGATAAGATGCAGGAAAAAAAAAGCCCCAAGAATTTTGTCAGTTTGAGAGATAGCAACAAGTCATTGAGCTGCACAGGGTTTGGAACTGAAGTTTGTGTAACTGTACTAGTGGTAAATGAGGTCTTCGTGAACTTTACAAACTTTTCAGTTGAACATAATGTTTACCGTTGCTGAATGTTTCGAATACCGAACTTTTAAATATGTCTTTCAACTTTACAATGCAGTTCATGATATTTTGTTACACCTTACTGAAAACTGGTCAAACTTATGGAAAAAATCAACTGCCTTACTGAGATGGTCTCGTCAGGGTTGGCAGGTCTGGTATATACATTGATATCATATTTTGTTACTATCTGTATGTCATTTATTTCCAATAAAAATATGGTTATTATAATTTAAGCTATATATAAAGAGAAATGTCTCTTACAAGGTCTCATGTAAAATTAGAACACTTTCCTTACTGATTTTGTCAGTCTTTTTTTATTAACATGAAAATTACTAATTTTCTTTCCCAGGCTGTAAATGCAAAAAAATTGAAAGAAGTTTGTACCAAATATCTCTATGACAGATGCCCAGCTGTTGCTGCTGTTGGTAAGTTGCAAGACTGCATTTAGTCTGGAACACTTATTGACTTGTTTGATAATTAACCCACTTTGAAGTTGTCCACTTAGTTTGTTTTTTATACTTTACCTGGCTATAAGACCAAGTGAACTTCTGGTATAACCCTGCATGTGTTGCAGAATATTTTTCATCTGTTTTGCATCATCCATGGTGAGTCCTCTTCTCAAAAACCACTAAAATATCTCAACCAAACTTGGCAGACAGCCACCTGGCATGAAGGCTTTCAGCTTTTTACAAATGATGCCGATCCACTATTAAATATGGTCACCATGATTGAAGATAGAATTGAGGTAATGGTGAGCAGTTGGTTCATTAAATATGCCCCTTCCTTTTTGCATTCCACCTCTGTCCACATGATGGAGATGTGGCTATGGTGAACAAAAAATGCATAACTCTTAAGATAATGCAAGTACAGTGATTGTCAGCATGCATTTTTGATGATGACCATTATACGTACCTAGTTTCACAGTGATCAGTTGAACACAGCCAGAGTTACTGTATTCACAAAATTCTTTAATATATTGCAACAAGTTGTAAATCGATAAGGGCAATAAAAAAATGACAGTAGCACCAAATTTGTTCATATGCACATCTTTAGATGATGACCTTAATATGTCCCAAGTTTCACAGTGGCCTTTAAAACAATTGCAAGACAAGTTTCATTCAAAAGAGTTTGTAAGACATTTTGTTCAGCTGCAGAAATTAAATACCCAAACTTTTAAAAAAATTGCAAGAGCACATTGTCAGTACATGCATCTTGAGATGATCTTGACATGTACCGAGTTTCTTGGCAATCCATTCCAACCTGTGAGACTAGCTGCATGCACTTACATACACTGCTTCCAAGTCGAAAAGAGCAAGAGCTTTAACAAATATCACAGTGTGACTTGTTGATGTGCACATCTTCAGAATATGACCATGATATACTGGTATACAAAGTTGCACAACTATCCATCTGATATTCAGGGACTAGTTGTCCCAAGATGTTCATCTACAAGTTAAAATGGTATTAACTCTTTAACAAAAACTACAGGACGAAAGTGACTGTCAACATTACAACCATGACATTTACCAAGTCTCTTAGTGATCCATTGAAAGATGTGAGACAAAATGTGTTTGCAAGATTAATTCTAATATGGCATGCAGCTATAAGTCAAAAAGGGCAGTAACTCATACAAATATTTGTAGAAAAATATAAACAACAACATCTTGAAAAAATATGCTTAACAAAATTTGACCAACCTTGACAAAAAAATATCTGGCATTGAAGCCTTTCAATATTAGGCAAATGATGCAAATGGATGACAATACCAAAAATAAAGAAACCTTAAAACAGTTGACAGAACATAAACAGCCAGCAACATTAGAAAAAATGTGTGTATTAAGCATCCTAATGACCCAGATTTCTTGGCCAAGTCAGGTTCACTTGGACCTTTGGTTATAAATATTAGTGCACAAAACGGTTAATATGCAAGACAGCAAGTAATAGATGGTCTTATTAGAGGCTGAATACAGCAAATTTGACTTTTTTCTAGTATGGGGTATAAATGTCATGGCAGATCATCATTTTCTGCTTTCTGGATGATTGATTAATAATCGGTTGATTTGTCCATATGAAGTCTTGCCAAACTTGGGGCTGTATGTTAAGTAGCCTGAAGTCTAAAAGAATGGGAATGGCGCAGATCTGAAATTTAATGCTTCAGTTAACAATCGTGAGCTATATTTTTTTTAAAAAGTACATTTGTCATGTTAATAGTATGAATTATGCAATACATGCACCCACACCCCCACTTTTTTCTATGAACTCACTTTTTATGGCATGCCAATTTTCATGGCTTTTGGGTTTGCTTGCAAACCATGAATTTAAAGGCCGAATGAAAAAAAGATTCTTTGGTGGAAACAAATAGAATTCCATCCCCGATCCATGAATTTAAAGACCAAATGAACAATGGTTCTTCTGTGGAAACAAACAGGTTTCCATCTCAAATCAACAAATTTAGTTACTGACAAAATGTAATTTTATGCAAAGCAACACAAACACCCATGAAATTAAGGCTCACCAGGCCATAAGGCCAATTCATCCATCTGTCAGTCAACAGTTGCTTGTTACCATTCTGGAGTACATGTTTCTGCTTCTGTTTCTATAAACTTGAAATATGGGATTATATCATCAAAATCTCAGACGAGTTCAATAAAAACTGATGCCTATTTATGAGATGATCATGCTTATGATTGGCTGCACATGTTACCACTCAGGATGCCATGTTTCAGATCCGATTTTGATCAAACTTGGAATATATGCTTATATCTTCAAGATCATGGACAGATTTGTTAATGAATGAGGTAATTTTTGTATCAATGAGGTGATTAGATTGGCAAAGCTTGTTACCACTCTGGAAGCCATTTTTCTGATCAGTATTTATAAAACTTTAAATATGGTCTTGTATTGTGAATATCTTTGATGGTTTAATAGTGAATGAGGTCAACACATTAATAAGGTGATCTTGCATCAGATTGGCTGAGCTTGTTGCCACTTGAAACCATATTTCTGATCCAGCTTGATCAAACTTGGAATATTTACTTGTGTCATCCATATCTTAGAAAGTTTCTAAAATGAGAGAGATCCATGTACATAATTTGTTGTGATCTTGCACCTGATTGGCTGAACTTGTTACCACTCTGGAAGTCATAATTCTGATCCAGTTTTGAACATTTTTGAAATGTTTATATCTTATAGAATTTGCACAAGTCCAGTAATTCATAGGAGCCATGAGGTGATCTTTCATGATTGTTTAAACTTTTTACAGTGGTTGAAAGACTGTTTGTGATCCAGTTTTGATCAAACTTGGTGAATAAGTTTCAATCAGATGTACACATAGTAACAAGGTGATCTTGCATATAATTGTCAGAGCTTTTGACCACTCGAGACTGTTTCTTCCCAGATTTTAAACAGACTAGGTAAATAGGCTAAGATCGTCTCTTGCAACTCTATTTCTGATCAGATTTTGATCAGACTTGTTACATAAGCTTAAGTTGTTGGACGAGTCAAGTTTGATCAAGATCTAATCGTGTATCTGATTGACTAAGCTTGTTATCACTCTGGAGGTCAAATGCCAATAATATTTTGCTCTACCATGGTAAACAACCTTGTATTATTGTTGTAGGCAGATTATATAATGAGATACTTGATATCTGATTGAATAAACTTGTTACTTCTCAAGATCTAGAGTCATCAATTTTCTTCTGTTTCTATAAAACTGGAAAATGGGTTTATAATAATAGGATCTTGGAAGACTTGGATTATGAGCAAGAAAATGTATATTAATCGATTCCTTTATAATTTGGAAGAATTTTTTAAAAATTTGTATAAAAATTGGTAAAATCAATGTCATATAAAGTTTTGGAGTTAGTTTACATAAGTATTGTTTTTACAGTGCTACAGTAGCCTGCTTAGTGAAATGGTCAATTGCTAAATGCAAGTTAGGTGAGTGGCATCAGGTCCACATGGGCCCCTTGTTTACAGGTGTTTTTGTTATTAGTATAGTTGTTTCTATTGTAAGATATCAAAATTGGTCAGGAATGCAGGATTCATAAGGATTCTTCAACAAATTAATATGAAAAATGTTATTTTTTTATAGAATCGAAACAGATAGACTTTTCATTATCATTTTAGGTCCAGTTGAAGGTTTACCAGACTACAGTAGAATTCGCTCTGGAATGTACTGGCTGAGATTATGAGCACTGAACTAGTTTTTGGAGGAATTCATTGTGCCAGTTGTTTGGTTGCACGTGTCTACCATTTCAGGGTTCTGTTTTGGAGCTATATTGTTACCTGTTGTCAAAATATGCTGACTCGAAGTAAAAGTAGCAGACTAAGTAAGAAGACAGAGAAGACATTTTTCTTGTAAAATGTTTGAATGTGATATTTATTAAGAAGTAAAATTTTAACAGGCATCATTGTCTTTTGTTTCTATTTGTAAGTCAATCTATGTAGTATATAATGGCACATTTAAAATGAACTTGCCCTGGAATGACATATTTAAATGAACTTGCCCTGGAATGGGACATTTAAAATGAACTTGCCTGGAATGGCACATTTAAAATGAATTTGCCTCGGAAAAGCAGTGTGCCCCATATGGCACATTTAAAATGAATATGATAATGATGCCCCAACCAATCATTAAATGTCCAAATTGCTCATTTATTCTTTTTATGCAAATTAAACGGATTTCATCAAGCTCAGGATCATCCAGAAATAATCATATACTCATTATATCCCATAACATTTCATGGATGAGTGGTTTAAGAATGAGCTTGCAAATTCAACTTGGGTATTGTGATACTTGCACTTTAGTTTTTATAAAATTTGTAACTAAACTTTTTCAGTCGTGCTGTTTCTAATAAGCACATGGTTCCAGTCACATCATATGTAGCTATTTATCAGTTGTAAACTTGGTGAAGTTATGCTAAGAGGTAGATATAGAACAATTGATAACTGATTTCTTTATGCAGTTATCATGATCAGATTATGAAAGTGATAAAAATTAGAGATACGACAACTTGAGTGAACAAGCTGGTAAAAACCACACAAAAAACAAGAACAAAGAAAAACAGACAAACTTTGACAAATATTTGGATTTCACAGTGGCAGAAAACAATCGGTAAAATATTATCACACCTTCAAGAAATTGCTTTAAAGACAAAACCTTGCAAAGACTGATAACTATAATGCGTCATATTATGTAGACTACTTTTTCATTGTTAGAGTATGGTCAGACATCAGATCAGATAGGAGAATCCTGAAGCAAAGATGATTACATAGTTTTTCATGCAAATATCATGTAAAATTGACTCTGTACATATCTCATTTTATAATGAGTTGGCATATTAAATCACACCAATGACAAACTTTTCAGCTCTACTGGTCACAGACCAGAGGAACTTGTGAGATAGGCTGTTGCCTGATGTCCAACGGTCTGTTTGCACAAGTTTGTGATCACTGCTTCTCTCAAACTACTTGAAAGTATACCTTGAAACTTTAAACACATTTATCCCATGGTCAAGTTGGTCCTAAATGAAAATGGTGCTGCTCGGACATCCAATATGGCCAACACAATGGTCATCTTGAAAATCTTTCACTACTACTCATATCACTATCAACAGTATGATTTCACTGAACAATTTCTTATGATGTCTATTTGTCCTAAATAAAAATTGTGCTGATCTAATGACCAAAACAGCTACCATGGCAGACATCTTGAAAATTTTGTTACTGCTGTTCCTCAACAGATGGTTTTATCATTATGGGGTTTTTCACTGAAATACACCCTACGATGTCTAGTTTGTCTTTGATAAAATTTGTACCTATCTGACAGCCAATATGGCCACCATGGCAGTCATCATGACAACATTATTACTATTCCTCCTGAATGGATGGTTGTTTCAGCATTGGATTTTCACTAAAAGACTTCTTTTGATACCTAGTGGTCCTAAAGGAAAATGGTGTCGGTCATACATCCAATAGGACTGCCATGAAGACCATCTTCAGAAACTTATTACCATTACTCCTCCAGAATGAATGATCCTTATATCATTGGGTTTTCACCAAAAGACTTCTAATGATGTCCACTTTGCCCTGGATGAAAATGGTGCCAAGCTGACATCCAGTATGTACCATAGTAGCCAACTTGAAAATTTGTTATTGCTGAAGAATCAACACCTGACAGTTAAAAGGAAATGGTCTTATCTTGAATTCCTAGAAATTCATTTTGCCCAGTAGCATATCAGTCCCTTCAAGGGACTCGTTTAAATAAAGGGCACTAATTGAACCCTCTTTTTGTCAAACCTGGTTGAAACAATGCATTACTAAAAAAAATAGAAAAACCTTTAAATAATGTGATCTCAAAAACTGCTCAACAGAATTTTTCAAACTTCACAACAGTCTGGCATTAAGGTCTTTCAGATTGATAGTAATGTGATTAGGAAGCATTTTCTGACAAATTTCCTTTCTCCATCGTTAGAGCGTCCACCTCAGATGAGGGAGGTCGCGGGTTCAAACCTCAGCCGGGTCTTACCAAAGACTTACAACAGTGGTACTAGCAGCTGCCTTACTTGGCACTCAACATTAAGAGGTTAGTGTTAGGACTGGTCGGTCTGGTTTCAGGATAATGTGACTAGGTGGGACATGATGCTACATGTTTGCGGCAAGATGCACCAGTGCTAAACATCGCTATAAACTGCCACACTGCAGACATCATAGCAGTATGACTGGAAAATTGTTAAAGCAACATTAAAATTCTAAAACTCACACACATACTTTCTCCATCAAATACATCAACATTAGGAGAATAGGCATGACAAGGAGCAAATGCATTAGCATCCAATCTGTACCCAAGTCACCCAGAAGGAACATGATGACTCTCTACTAAAAGTATGAACTTCTAAAGTGAAGTCGGCATCAGTGAAGATTAAGTATTTATACACATGTGATGACAAGTCCTATGAGATCCCACACCTGGCTATTGATTTACATTCAAAAGTTTCCCAGGCAAATCCAGCAAAATTTGCAAGGTCATGACAGGGACTGAGGTTGACTTGCCACTGACAATCAATAAGTCCTGTATTAAGTGTGGCCCCCAACCAGAAAAACTGGCATCAACAAATTTTTTTATCCAGTTGTTGGGCTTCTAAAGATGTTCCCTCCAAGAGCCACTCCCTGTCTGGTCAACGAAGGATTAAGTGTTGGAATTTAGTAGAGATCGTAATCTGGTGATCTAAAGGATCTGAGATTGTGCGCCTCTGTGCCAGTATGCCATCTGCAGAGGGTGCATGTTAAAGTGATCGAGGTACAATAGGTCTGCCATCACACTGAGCAGGCCAGTGAAGAAACTCCATTGCCAAAATGAACATCATGGTAGTTGCCTTCTCCAATGCATGAACAATACTGTTTGCTTTGTTTGGGAGTAAGATGAACCAGGTTGATAAAAGTTGGACACTTCATACCTAGATAATACGGTGTTGAGAAGGGACAAGATCTGACCTCTGCACATTGACTATCCACCCTGAACTGTGAGGCAGAGAGGGCTGTTCATATCATCAACCAAAACCAAACCTGACAAATGTTTTTGCAGTATATCGTCCAGGTATGCCACCACTGCTGTGTGGGAGGACATCCTGAAGTGGGATATGGCACAGTCCAATGTCATGCTGAAGGCCCAAGGGCTGAGATCGCGTCCGAATGGAAGAGCATGGAATTGGTACACTACCTATTGCTAGCCAAAGTAATGAATGGTATTTGCATGGTACCATGTGAAGAGGTATGTGGAAATGCACATTGGACAGGTAGCGACTGATTATGTATTCATTACATCGCACAGACAGTAATAAATTAAACTGGTGAAAACACTCGAGTTTTATCTATCAATATGACCTGAACAACAGGTACAAAAACTGCATACCAATAAATTTGCCAGGAGAAATGCCAGGTATATCAATAATCAGACTTACTATGCTACTGAAAGTAAATGTCAGGTGGTCAAAATTAAATTCATCTGAGGCACTGTTCATAGTTGCAAGTGAATGTTTGAACTGGTAACATTTGGGATACAGGCTGCCACCTAGTGGGAACAAGGAGTTAACCTATACAAGTTACTTCCCTTTGTTTATATGATGGAGACATTTCCTTCATCATTCAGGACTGCTGGGTTTGGAGGTGGCATATAGTAATTTCCTAAATGTTAATGTGATCACATAATGTTATTTGATGAAAAAACAAAGTGTTGCATAGTATATAGATCGTAAGTGTTGGACCACTGGGTACCAGTATAAGTAGTATATAAAATTTAGAATGTTGGACTACTGGGTACTAGCGTAAGTAGTGATCAAGAGTGCTGTGCCATACCATACTTTCAGGTGGTGTCTTGATATAAGCAAGGCAATTTCTCTTTAGAACCTCCAGTTTCTAAAAGAAAAGTTTGTGATGTAATGGGGGTTGTATTCTCCCATTATTTAATTTTCAACTGTCAGTCAGGAAATAAAATACTAAAAAGACGTAGAGTACAAATGTCAATTTATTCTAAATAAAAAGATTTGCATGTACAAAATGTGTCACGGACATGAAATTGTACAAAAAAAATCTTACAATTCATTCTTATAATAAATAACACAAAAGTGTCACAAATATGGTACATTTATACACAACTCTGTAAATACATGCAAGAATTCACAACCAAAAAGAAGACATGCAAACCAGGAGTCCAAATAAAATTAATTTAATAAACTTTGTGCATGGTATGAGAATGCTACGACATGATAAACTAGTGGATTAAAGCTAATGAAAAAAAATTTATTTATTGCATTTGTTAGATACTATATCCAACTGGACA
The DNA here is from genome assembly GCA_016617855.1 of Megalonaias nervosa. NCBI lineage: Eukaryota > Metazoa > Mollusca > Bivalvia > Unionida > Unionidae > Megalonaias > Megalonaias nervosa. The sequence goes on from JAECUM010048374.1 coordinate 199,735, forward strand.
TGGATATTTCTAATGTGGCAAAACTGGTAATAAACATGCTTATACATATAGCTTATCCGAAGGTTGAGGTATCACATCTCTGGCTCTGTCAAGTAACATGGTGGAGATAAATCAGCAATTGGAAATGCCTGGCTTGAAATAACTACAATATGAAAACCCTGAGCTACATAAATAAAATTTCAGAATTGGGAGGAGACTGCTAGCTTGGTTCTAGTTTATAAAAATGGTTGCCATGTGTAAAACCTAACAATGATTAGGGTAAATAAATTTTGTGGCAAAAATTTAGGAGTACTTGGTGTATTACCGGGACAGATATTTCCCTATGTGGACTGGGAGGTAAAAGATGATCAGTTAAGATTATTACTTTCATAAAATTATTTTGAATTCTGAATGGTTGTTAAGGTCGCACATGTTCAACAGTATTAAAATGTTTCATCACAGTGGTTTCAACTCCATAAAATGTAATAAGCTTGCATGGATGTATCTGCAGACCATGGTGTGAAAGTAATAAAAAAATTAAGAGGTGTTGCAAAACAACAGACTGTACTCCTGTTTTGCTCATTATATGGATTTACTGCGATGCGAAAAACAGATTCTAGACAACAACATTTTTTGGTCCATATCATACATCACAGCAATAAAATAATCTATTATTTGCATAAAACTATTCTGAACTGATTGAATGAAAAGGTCACGTAAGCTCAATAATAATAATCCTCTGTGATTTCTGCTATGCAAAACAACAGATTGTACTTGTGTCATGATACTTTTAGATTGCAGGGCTTTCTGATCCTGATCAGATAAACTGATAACTCCCAGAGACTGTTGAAATCAAGTGGATTTCTTGCTCTACAAATCATTATTTAAATGATATGAAATAAAAAGTTTTTAAAGCTCAATACACCGTTTACTGAAGTATGAAATTGCCAAAGCAAAGTGAAAGGTAACACAATATCAACAAAAATGGCCATACCTGTAAAATACTGCAAATACAGAACTGAATGAATGTCTTGTGCAACTTGAAACAAGATATTCTACAACTGTGTACATGACACTTTTGCAATTTGTTTAGGAAAGAAATACACATGTACAGATTCCTGAGGTTTCTGTAATTGCTTTGGACTGTTCAACATAAAAATGCATATCCATTTACACATGAACAAGCTTTACACATTTAGGTATATTTGTGTTTAATGAAAAGGTAAAGTTGTGGATGAAAAGTGGGAAAATAAAAATTTGTATATAAATGTTCCAATATGAAATGAGAAATTTAAATATGTTAAAAGTGGATTAAAAAATGCACAAGCAGGATGGGACTTCTTCACACATGAAAACCTGAAAACTATGGGCAGCAGACCATTTCTCACCATATACCAACTGTTGCCATACTCCTACTATGTTGCTATTATCTCATGAACAGATGCAAGTTTTTATTTATTATGTATACACCTGAAAGAACTAGATTCAATGATCTTTTAAAGGTATACATAATAAGTACAAAGTCTCATCCATTCACAAAATGTTCAATACATATTAGCCCCATGATGACAATCAGTATGCAGCGATAATTGGTCCTTGGCAAGTACATGTACACCATTTCTAAAATAAAAATACAACGCTGAATAATGCAAAAAATTTAAATACTCTTGACTTGACAACTGTTAAATATGCAACCTTTAAAATCAACTGACATGGATCTGGAGCAAGAAACATGGTACAGAAAAATCGACTTCAGTGACCATCTGTAAAAAGAACTGCTGTCTAAAGGCATTCCGTAGATCCCAATTCTTACACAACACACACACACTTACTCACACACTCATATTTATCTATTCAAAAAAAATAAAGTTCACCTACTTATCGAGACCACTTCTATCTGAACAGAGTAGTGTTTATAAACAGGTCTGATTGAAGCTTTCCTATAAATGAAAATTTCAACTGGGCTATAAACAGAAATTTTTAAGTACCACATGTGGAATTTTCAGCTATAATAACACCTTCTTTAGACAGAAGGACCAAATATGTGCAACAAATACCTTTTCTTATAAGCCATTCCCCCCTTCCTGAAATTGTTATTCTTTAAGCGGGAATGCAGTAATGAAATTTCAATCTCAAATCCCACTTTGAGACAACTTGTTCAATTCTTCTTTTGATAACCAATAGCAATTGTGAATTACTTTAACTATCAAACTTCCTAATGCTGCAGTCAACCTTTGTACACCACTGTGTGATACGATCTCTGTATAGCAAAATAAGCATGCATATAAGAAGCACAAAACATTAGTCACTACTATTACCATAGAGTTTGTTCAGGAAAAATGGGATAAATGTACATTATTCTGTTTAATTATGAACAATTTTCTCTGTATGTGATTAAAATTACGAGAGGAAATATGAAATTATGGCATCTTTGTCTATATCTGTCCATGAAGATTTAAAATGTACATGATAAGTAGAACTTCCATTATGTACATACTGCAATTATAAAAAAAAATTAATAATTAATCATGCATCACATATCTGAATGTCATCTTGCAAATACAATAACACTGAAACTTTATTTACAAAGTCTGTAAACAATACGTAATCTATTAGTGGACAAAACCATACAATACCTTTGAGGCTAAATTTTACACGTTAATATTTACACATACTATTAAACAAATATTAGAGTAATTGCCCTTTGTAACAGGATAAGTATAAACCTTGCTTAGCATTGTACAGTTTTTATTCTGTCACAACTTGGTAACAAGTTTACTTTGTTGACACATCGCTTAACATTGTGTAGTTTCAATTCTGTCACAACTTGGTCACAACTTTATTTTGTTGAACACATGCTATATATTAAAACTATGGCTAAACATGAAAATTCAATGGACTGGGACAATTATATCTTGTTAAAATAATACATTATGCTTAAGAAAATTACAAATAAAGCTATCTGTGTGAAGATGGCAGTTCCTTGAGCCATGGTACCATTTACCATTTCACACAAGTAACGAATTCAATTAGTTAATTCACCGATTAGGTACCTTTCACTGACAAAATTACGTAATGTTAGGGGAACAAAAAATGTACAGCTTGTCTTGAAGCTTGAACATGGATTTCAACTGACCATACCACTGAAGACTTTTAACTCCTTCAAGATTAGCTTATTCATTTTTATATTAAAATAAGTCGATCAAATTTCTGTAGTATAATAGTTGTTCTGACAGGTTAAGCCTGTAAATTTCACAAAATCTGGTCCTTCATTTGTTTATGTTCTTGGTCCTTTATTTATGTTCAAAAATAACATCACCCAAAGTTAATATACAAGTCAACTAAAATATGGTCAGTTGCCAGAGTGTTCGATGTGTGTGCAGCTAATTAGGTCTAATCACCGATCACTACTGACATGTGATCGGTTCTTAGGTGTGGTGGAGACAGGTGGGTGGAGTAGAGTTACAGTCAAATGTAGAAAAGCTTGTAGAAGCAGCAACATTACTTCGAAAACTTAATTGCATCCTTTTCTTACTTTATCATGAGCAAGTGCTACAAAATGTTGGGATTATTTCTTTGCTTAATGCAAAAGGGATAATGTTCCACGATTACTTCCCAATTGAATATCATTTTCATAATAAGATTAATCTTAAATAAACTATGGGTAAAAATATGTAATCATGTGTCATGCATGCCTGTTCGACAAAAAATACCATAACCCTGCATAAATCTTGTTAAACAAAATATGTGTATATAAGAGAAAGCGTAATGTAACTCTGCAGGAACTGCTGACGGTCAATTGTGGTCTGAATGTTGCCCATGTATTCCAGTTTTTCACCTCTGTATTCCAGTTTTCACCACTGTATTCCAATTTTTCACTATTCCAGTTTTCATTATTGTATTCCAGTTTTTCACTACTGTATTCCAGTTTCATTATTGTATTCCAGTTTTTCACTACTGTATTTAATTTTTTCACTATTGTATAAAAACAGTGCAACAAATCATAAACAAATGTATCACCAATTCAAGTGTTTTAAGTAAAATGTGCACAACATCTCCTGTGGTAGGAGCTGTGAAAGCTAAAAGCTTGTAATCCAAGGTTTGTGGGTATGGTATCCTGTTCCAGCCAGCCAGGTTGGCTGCCTTGATATGTCCTTGGTTGGGAAAGGCTCTGTGCTTCAATTTCTTCAACATGATGAAGCCAATAATGTGTAAAAAGTGCCATTAAATTCAACCAACCATTTATGGAATATACTATACTGATGTTAACTGTTCTTGGTTTTAAAGCAAGAACACGGCAACAGTTGGAATGTCTTCACAACCAACAATATACATAAACTTGCATGTATGTGGATATGAAATTCATGGAGTGTTGTCAAGATTTTCAAGAATGTTTTGAATGAATCTACCATGACAAGCACTGTGATATACAAGTGTATCAACATCACTGTAATGTACAACAATGTATCAACATCACTTTCCAAGTCCAACACTACTTGATCATGTCAAGTGTACATTAGTAACAAATATTCCTCTGTCAATGAAGTCACACAAAAATGGATTCACATCAGAACAGACAATAAATGCTGAACTAAACTGAGGTATATATGAGATCATTTTGAACTGATTAGCGCATCATGTGACAAAGTCCTTTTGGGTAATAATTACATCCACTGTCATACTGTAGTTTCATGGCTGCATCTGAAAAAAGCATGACAATAATCACATGCAACAGAGAGACATGCAAGCCTTCCAAATGAAAGGAGTACACAGAAACATGCAAAGCATTCCAAAAGAAAGGAGTACAAAACAATTAGCACTTGCTACCCTCAATCCAGATAATGTAATCTAAAGGTCAGTCCCAGACATATATACGTGGAATTACATAATTATTTACAAGATGAGAACTTTGACCTCTAACCAATGGGCAAGGAACAAGTCTCCAGTAGGGTACATTTTATTTCTTGTTTAATACTAGGAGACTGGACAACTTAATAAAATATTATCATGAATTTTTTCTAGCTTAATTTATAGAAAATTTTATCAAGGCTCAAACCTTCAAGTATAGATTTTTTAGTTGCATCCATTAAGATAGCAGCCTGATACCTTTCAGAGTGTTCTCAGTATATAAATTTAAGATTCTACTCTAACATTTTCAAAAATCACGCCTGCATGTCAAGCTCGCCCCTGAGCTAAACTAAAATAAAAAATAATGGGAAAAAAATTAAACAGTGAACAGATGTTTAGTTGTGCAGACACATGCACTGATATAACAAGCCCATGTTTTAAACTAAGCACCTTGCTTAAAAGGCAGTGAAGGAAAACATATAACTGATCCAGAATTTATTTTATAAGTACAATATATGAAAAAAAGTTTTAAAAATATATACTTTTTCCATGATCTGTCAAAAATTTGGCCTTTCAAAGTTAGCAGAGACATCCTGGAAAGCCCTTAAAAAGTCCTTCAAAATTTATATTTCCAAAATGAAGCATGAATCCACAGTAATGGAATTACTAAAAACTTTAACTTTATAACTCGTAATTTGGGGGAGGGGGTCTCCAGGTATCATTGTCAAAGTGCTGATCAGCAAAACTTGAATAATATAGAAGTTTTAAAATCTGGAACTGACCCATTCATGAGCATGCAAACAACACTGCCTTCCCATGTGAAATATTAGCACAAATAAATGTCAGATCAGTAGAAATAATTTCATGCAAACAGATTTTAATTACAATAGTTAGCATCAACCCATCTATAACTAACTATGATATACCAGTCTGAAATATAATTGTTGTTCTTATGTTTTTGATAATATTTCTTAACATAAATCTCCTTGGTTACCAGGAATAAACTATAAGTGGGTTCCAGTGCAAAAAATGGTGAATGCATAAAGGCTCACACAGTACTGGGTTATAATGAATGATAGTCGTCTTTCAACTATCCAACTGCAAGCTGATAAGAACTACCATTATATTCACCCTATGTAATTGAAATGGAACTCAAAAGTTAGTACAAATCTCATACTGATATTGCTATTCATTCTGCAGAAACTGACAAGATTTTGAGTTTCAAGAGGGCCACTGACAGGTAGATTATTGTCTGAATGGCACCAGTAGAACCAACTAGACATTACAGGAAGTTCTTTAGCAAAACCCCCCATCTTGATACAACTATCCATTCAATATGACTGGTGACAATAATATTTTCAAGATGGCCCGCTGTTAGCGATATTACTTTTCAATCAAAAGGATTAGCAATAACAAGATTTTCATGCTGGCCACTGTGGCAGCCAAACTGGACACCAGATTGACACCATTTTCATTTAGGACCAACTAGACATCGTAAGTCATCATCTGATGAAAACCCCATGGCAATATTACATTTCACTTAGGAGAAGTAGGAAACACAATATTTTCAAGAGTGTTGTCACTCTGGTGGCCATATTGGCCAACATATGAACACCATTTCTTTTAGGACAAAGTCTTCAGGAGTAGCAAGATTGTTGTTGTGGTGTCGGTTATGAGAACCATAAAATTTTCATTTAGGACCAAAGTCTTTTAGTGAAAACCACATGTTGATACGACCATCAATTCAGGAGTAGTTGTGATACAAATATTTTCAACATGGCAGCTGTCGTGGCCATGCTGAACATCAGATCTATAACATTTTCACAAAGAACCAATTAGACATCACAAAAAGTCTTTCAATGAAAACCCCGTCTTGATACGACCATCAATTCAGGAGGAAATGTGATAGAGATTTTCAATCAAGCCAATGTGGCAGCTATATTGGACATCTGGGCAGCACCGTTTTCATTTAGGAGCAACTAGACCACGAGATGAATGTGTGTACAAGGTTTCATGGCAATCATTTGAGTAGTTCATGAGAAGTATCAATAATGCAACTTGTGCAAGTGGACAATGGACAATGGACAACAGACCATTGCATAAGCCCTTCAAGTCTATAACCAGAAGAGCTATTAATTTATAGGAATGGTAAGTCCATAGGAATGGTAAGTCCATATAAATGGTAAGTCCATAGGAATGGTAAGTCCATAGGAATGGTAAGTCCATATAAATGGTAAGTCCATAGGAATGGTAAGTCCATATAAATGGTAAGTCCATAGGAATGGTAAGTCCATATAAATGGTAAGTCCATAGGAATGGTAAGTCCATATAAATGGTAAGTCCATATAAATGGTAAGTCCATATAAATGGTAAGTCCATAGGAATGGTAAGTCCATACAAATGCTCCGATTTTTTTTTTTCAGTTGTGAATAATGTCAGACTACTATAAAGAATAAAGTGTACATGTAAGCCTTTTGTAGCTTTGTAATATGTGCCAATAAATCAAAGGGATGAAATAAAGTCTCAAAACATTAAACAATTTCTCTTAAATGCAGTTCTAAATACTTACACGGTTACAAGATATTGGTTTCAGTAATGTAGTAATGATCTTCCCATAGGACCAAGTGAAGAAAGTAAGCAGAAGAGACAATATAAAAATAATGTTGTAATTATCTTCCCTCTGGACCAAGTAAAGATGCAGAAGAGACAATATGAAAATAATGTGATTTAACATTTTACAAATGCAGCCAAGAAATATTATTACCCTCTTGACTATTCCGCTTCTCGAATCGACACTTACACTGAATCTTCAGATGATATGCTTCCCCTATGTGTTAGGACTTGCACTTTCATGCGCTCTTGAGGGGGAGACAACCCCTGGTTGTTGATATTAACAGAATCATTCCTTAGACTGTCTGTACGTTTTGGCGGCAGAATAAAATCTCGCCTACCTACAGATATTAACGAGAGAACCACAATCACAACACTGAACAAGCATCCACAGAAACGACAAGCATGCATGGCTGTATAATGAGTATGTGAAAATCAATTATAAAGAATTTTAATAATTTTCTAATACACTCAAACTTCATTTAAACAAGCAACTGTTGGGATCAGGAAATATTTCTTACTGAAAGAGGTGGATAAGTATCTTATCTAAAGAGGTGGCCAGTTGAGACAGTACACGTGGTATAATATCGTCAACAAATATTTTCTTTGGTGATCGTGAATCACAACATATATAGCATCACATTACCAATACCAGATGATAGTAAAATGAAACATTAAATGATGTATTAAACTCAGTGAAAATGAATATTTTATTTTGATCTTTCTATCCCTTTGAAAAAAGTGAACAACAAGGATGGTCAAAACCATCAGTCTCATTACAAAACACCTACATATACTATATCTAAGTAACTATTACAACTTTTTCAATTTAAATTTACAAAAAAATGTAAAGTTTATCATGTGATAGCAGTTGCTAATTCACTAGAGATCAAAAAGTACTCCACCCATAATATTATATTATGGATGTTTTAGCCATGTCCACCTCATCAGTTTTTGCCTCTGTTGCTTAGCAACTAGATTTATTATTTATCTAATTGCAATAAGAGTGTTTTTAAAATCATTTCTGTGCATCTGATAAATTTTAACTGAAAAAGAAAAAAAAAAAGAAACGAAAAACATTGTTTTGGTTCATTCTGACAATTCAGTCTACATTACAATAAATATTAACAAGGACATGTTCTAGCAACAAGGGACTAACTTTTTTAAAATTTATTTTTGTAATACTATCATGAAATACTGTATCTATAACAATCATCAAAATACAAAAAGAAATGGCTGATTGTAAGTCTTAATGGCTCAATTAATACTTAAACGTATGGCCAATCCTGAAAGGATGCTTCAGCTTTACATGTCTCGTTCATGAAAGGATGGAGACTCATTGGGCTGAACTACTATGTTGCTTTTTTTATATGGAATTCCTTGTATATTCATTTGGGGAGGATTTACCTCCCTGAAAACTCTTTTGCAAAAGAGACATAGGATCCTTTATTTGCTGTCATTATTTTCACTTTATTGCAATCCATGAAAAATACAATTCCCTGTGCTGAACTTTACAATCAATGACATCACTGCTTTCCACTGAAAACAAATATTATATCTACTACTGTTATTATGTTGTGGTTTGTTGTCACACTTTCCCGCAGCTAGTTATGGTGTGCTTATGTGTGCTTATGACATAAATATACATGTAATGTAAACTAATGAAAACGTTATTTGCAATCAATGCAAGATACACTGTTAGATAGCTGATGTACTGGGTCAAAAATATTCAAAATTATCACATGATTCCCATGAAAGATGATTTTTCACTGGATGAACATAATGTGACATTTCTTCATATCGCATGACCATTCTTCATGTCACAGGGTCATGATGTCATCAACTTTTACGTGACATTAGATTCTGAACATCAGGCATTTGTAATGGTATTTTGTACCATTCTAAAGCAAATTAAATTGCATTTATTTTTTCTTAAATCATGCAAAAAAGGAATTATAGACTTTTATTTTCATGAATATGTAGTTTTATGATCCTGCTGACCTATCAGTGATCTCCATTTTGTGTCTCTTAGTGATGTACTAGTTCACATAAAACTTCATATTCTCAACAATGTCCATAATTGCAAATTATCAACCAGTCCAAAAAATGATGTGAATGAATTCATGCAAGCGTGTCGATAATTTAGCTCATGTGACAATTTGCAGTTTAAATTAAAATTGAGCAAGGTAATAAAAATGGTGAGAAGAAAACAATGCAGCACACATGCATAGCCAACGAAAAAATTCCTCACTTACAGTTAGAGTATCACTGAACAGATAACTCATACGAGATGAATGCTTATACAAATGAACACGCTTATGGAACCCTATTTTTACTGAAACATGCCAGACTTGTGACCGAATGGATTCAGGTTCAAATCCTATCCTTGGATCAGCCCCGTTTGCTACCATGGTGTTTCCCTGGCAAGAGACTTTACTCCGACTGTCCCAGTCCACAATAACTTGTATTGTGCCAAAAACACTAAACCATGAACAGTAATTTTCCAATTCTCCATGCTTTTTTACTTTATTCCAGTGATTATAAGTTGATATGACTGTACATGCCTGTATTTTTAAAAAATGCCAAAAATACAAAAAGTGTAACATTTTTACAATTTGGAAATAACTCCCTGAGCATCCCATTAATTTTGTATTTCTCTCAAGTGCCCATCATCATGAAGGAGTTGACTGCACTAGTTATTTGTTCTGGACATAATCAACCATGGTACAAAAATCAGATATAAAGTTTTTAATAAAATGATGAAAGTAAAGCTCCAAAAAATGAGAATATACTGTAATTCTTTAAAAGAAAATTAAGAATGTAATATTGGAATCCTTTTTTAAAAAATTAATGGAATGTGATATTGGAATTCATTACAAAAAACAAAGTATTGTGAATATCATTGGATCAGAAATTGGTCATGGCATGCATGTCAAACCTGCCCCAAAATCCGATAAAAAGAATGTAATACAAATTTAACATTAAACTTAATTTAGGATGTGGATAGACTTATAGAAGGATGGAAGGACACACACACGAATGCCCAAGTGATCTCTAAGGCCGGCCTGACAATAATAGTTTTTGATGCATGTAAATAGATTTTGAAGATGTATGATTGAACATCACATTAAATAACTAGACTGAACACGTGTATGGTTATGGAGCAACATTTGATCAAAAATATGTCATAAAATCTTTTTTTTTTTAAATTTTTTTCAACATCTATTAAATTGTGGATAACAAATCTCTAAAAGTTATAATTCCATCATATCTGTCTTTCGCATGTACTGAGCAAGATTTAAAAAACTGGATAAAGTATCTTGTCAAAAAGTTGAGCACATATGTAAGGTCACTTCAAGTCCATTTCTACATTGTACATTTTTTTTTTTTTTGTCTGTGAGAAAGGTGACGTCATCTGCCATTAAGAGGTGGAACCTATTTTTCACAAGCACCTGATTCCAAATGGAGTACCTCCATGAATCAAAACATTTCTAATAAGCAGGCAATGAAAAACTCATGATCCTGTTATCTTTGATGCTTTCTAAAGACTGGTAACAAGTTTAATAAATGAAAAAAACCAAATGAAACAACTTATATCTTCACTTTTCTATAAAAGAATGTTTTTGAAAATCACTCCAAAAAAAGGAATGTGTAATATCATAACTGTTATCATAATACTGGGTATATATACCCTTATGCGGATACATAAAATAACTGAATCAAAACAGACATGAAAATTTACTTTTAACTGACTGTAACAGGAAAGAAATTGCTGAGAAATTTACACAACAGATGAAGATCTAAATTACAGTAAATCACAGGGTGTATTCTACAAATGAAAATTGAGGGCGGGGTGCACCTCTATATGAGAAAGGGGAGAATTTTCCAAACATAGGTTGGATTTAATGATGAAATAATGGAAGAGTTTGAAAATATATGTAAGGTGTGATTTTCTCACATTCTTTAGATTTTTTAAACTTATTTGTTTTCAATCAGCATGAATCCTGCAATCAAACATCTGAGAATAAACCCGGCATCATAGTTCATTAATTAATTGTTCAAGCAAAGTGGCTTTGCATACTCAATGAAATTGTACAGCAAAGTACAGATACAATGAAATAATTTGGAGGTACTGAAAGTTTTACTTTAATAGTTCTTTAACGTATAGTGATTATCAACAGAACTGTGTATATGTAATCTAATCACTGAAACATTACTGTCAACAGACCAGATTATGCATGTGTAATCTAATCACTGAAACATTTTAGTCAACAGACCAGACTATGCATGTGTAATCTAATCACTGAAACATTACTGTCAACAGACCAGACTATGCATGTGTAATCTAATTTATGAAACATTACTGTTAAAAGACCTGGCTGTGTGTAATGTTAATATAACTGTAAGTGTAACTGTTATAGAACTGTGTACATGTAATTTTCAACAGAACTGTGTACATGTAATTTTCAACAGAACTGTGTATGTGTAATTTTCAATAGAACTGTGTACGTATAATTTTCAATGTGTAATTTTCAACAGAACTGTGTATGTGTAATTTTCAACAGAACTGTGTACATGTAATTTTCAACAGAACTGTGTTTGTGTAATGGTCAACTGACCTGGCTGTGTGTAAATGTCAATATAACTGTGTGCAAGTGTAACTGTTATAGAACTGTGTACATGTAATTTTCAACAGAAGTGTGTATGTGTAATGGTCAACAGACCTGGCTGTGTGTAAATTATTCTAACTACTGAAACACTAAAGGAACATATTTGTGGGTTTTTTTATAATGAAGTCCATTTCATAATAAACAATACTAGCATAGATATTCATTGTAGTTTTTTAACACTATTTCATTGTAGTTTTTCAATACTATCTTTTCGTGACATGTGTATAGCCACCTAACGATCCAAAGGATAGTGTACCTATATACTCTGGTGTCTGCAGTGTGACATCAGGCTGAATACTAGACAAAGTGTTTGGAACACTGGAATTGGTGTTTTGGTCTGACACATGAAAGTCCGAATCACTAGTTTGGAAACTGTTGTTAAACTGGGGATCTCCTGGCCAATGTCCAAGACCATTCTGACCAGGTAGATTGTTGACAGAAGGTTGCTGTGGCGAAGCTGCAAAAATAATAAAACCATGTAATACCAAGTTTCCCTAACAAATCAGACTATAGTGTATGTTATACACTTTTCAACAGCTTTTGCCCAAACAAATCTTAGCATAGTTAAAGCTGAAGACACTTTATTACTATTTTGTCCCTGCTAGAAAGATGTTACAATATATACTCCTGTACGAGTCAATCAATATAAGTCATCCGCTTTGTTGAAATATTTCTACCGCCCTTTTACCTGCCAGAATAATTCATATGTCAATTTAATTACCATATACATTAGCTTACAAGTTTACAATTTGTTTCCTAAAATACCTGGCCTTGGTTCTTCCTAGTAATAGCATATTAAGTTGTACACTCTCATCATCAATCATTAATTTCACTGGTTAAAAATAATGATGTTTTGCTACTTTTTGTCAGTCTGTCTTGCAAGTCTAAGATTTTTAATATGTTTTGCTTAAAGTCAAACCCACTAATTAGACCTTCTTTAAAAAAGAGATTTATATATGCAAGTATTGATGGCCTCTTTCTAAATGCTAATGCTGACAAGGTAAAAACACTTTCCTTGTACACTGGAACCCACCTTAATTACATAACCCCTCTTTGATCTTACATGGATAAGTGGCATTTAATACAGCCATTCAATCTTACACAGTTCAGTGGGATTCAATACAGTTGTTCAATCTTACATGGTTGAGTGGCATTCAATACAGTTGTTCAATCTTACATGGTTGAGTGGCATTCAGTACAGTTGTTCAATCTATTTCTGTATTGCAAACTCAGACTGGAACTATTAATGTGTTTTCACTGATGTTGACTCATCTTAGGCATTGGATAAAATTTTTATAAATTAAATTTCATTATACTGTATAGCTAAATTGTATTAAGAATGTAAAAGTGGAGATATGTCAATGGAAATAACTTGTATAACATGGTGTATGAATATGTCTTGGCCTGATTGCCCTGTGTATCCTTACACCATACCCAACTAGTTCTTTCCACCAACTCAAAGAAAGCACATACATAGCTTGCGTCTCTATTAAACCTTTGAAACAAATGAAAACTGAATTTGGTTCACAGGAATCCAGGATAACTGAGCTGGCGGAATTGTTGGACTTATAATCCATGGATTGCAAGTTTGATATCCACCCAGGCAAGCCCAAGCTGTCTGCCCTGTTATGTCTTTTGGAAAGCCAATTACCTTCAATTTTCTCAGTACAATGTAGCAACGATGTGCTCAAATTACCATCAAAATCAATCAACCAAAATTTTTACTAAAAACAGGCAACATTATTAAACCAAACCAATTCTTTAAATCTCTGTTTCTCATCAGTGAATTCCAAACATCTGTACAAAAAATTTCTGTCAGCATCTTTTCCATGCCCAAGGTGTACATATGAATGATACAAGGTGTATATGTGAATGGTATGAGGTGTACATGTGACTGATATGAGGTGTATATGTGAATGATATGAGATGTATATGTGAATGATATGCAGTTTATATGACTGATATGAAATGCATAAATGAATGATATATGTTACTGACAGAAGGTGTATATATTACTGATGTGGAAGGAATGAAAACTGAAAACAACAGCTAACGTGATCACCTTTTCCAGGATGTTTTGAAGTACTTTGTTTTGTGACTATTACCAGCACTGACTATAGTATTTTGTTTTGTGACTATTACCAGCATTGACTATAGTACTTTGTTTTGTGACTATTACCAGCACTGACTATAGTACATTGTTTTGTGACTATGACCAGCACTGACTATAGTACATTGTTTTGTGACTATTACCAGCACTGACTATAGTACATTGTTTTGTGACTATACCCAGCATTGACTATAGTACATTGTTTTGTGACTATTACCAGCACTGAATATAGTACTTTGTTTCGTGACTATTACCAGCACTGACTACAGTACTTTGTTTTATGACTATTACCAGCAATGAATATAGTACTTTGTTTTGTGACTATTACCAGCACTGAATATAGTACTTTGTTTTATGACTATTACCAGCACTGACTATAGTACATTGTTTTGTGACTATTACCAGCATTGACTATAGTACATTGTTTTGTGACCATTACCAGCACTGAATATAGTACTTTGTTTTGTGACTATACCCAGCACTGACTATAGTACATTGTTTTGTGACCATTACCAGCATTGACTATAGTACTTTGTTTTATGACTATTACCAGCATTGACTATAGTACATTGTTTTGTGACTATTACCAGCACTGACTATAGTACATTGTTTTGTGACTATTACTAGCACAGACTATAGTACTTTGTTTTATGACTATTACCAGCACTGACTATAGTACATTGTTTTGTGACTATTACCAGCACAGACTATAGTACTTTGTTTTATGACTATTACCAGCATTGACTATAGTACATTGTTTTGTGACTATTACCAGCACTGACTATAGTACATTGTTTTGTGACCATTACCAGCACTGATTATAGTACATTGTTTTGTGACCATTACCAGCACTGATTATAGTACATTGTTTTGTGACCATTACCAGCACTGATTATAGTACATTGTTTTGTGACCATTACCAGCACTGACTAGTACACTGTTTTGTATCCATTACCAGCACTGATTATAGTACATTGTTTTGTGACCATTACCAGCACTGATTATAGTACTTTGTTTTGTGACTATTACCAGCACTGACTATAGTACTTTGTGTTGTGACTATGACCAGCACTGACTATAGTACATTGTTTTGTGACCATTACCAGCACAGACTATATTACTTTGTTTTGTGACCATTACCAGCACCAACTATAGTACTTTTTGTGACTATTACCAGCACTGACTATAGTACTTTGTTTTGTGACTATACCCAGCACTGACTATAGTACCTTGTTTTGTGACTATTGCCAGCTTTGAAGATTAGAAAAGCATCAGCAGTTAATAGTGCTAGATGCAAAATATTTTCATTTTGATGACCATATGGTTGTAAGACGTGTAATCAGTATTTAAGAATCACACAATCTGTACAAGTTGGACAGGCAAGTAAAATGTGAATCACACAATCTGTAGACGTTGGGTGGGCAAGTAAAAAGGGAACCACTCAATCTGTAGAAGTTGGATGGGCAAGTAAAAAATGGAATCACAATCCGTAGGAAGTTAGATGGGCAAGTAAAAATGGGAATCACACAATCTATCACACAATCTGTAGAAGTTAAATGGGCAAGTAAAAATGGAATCACACAATCTGTAGCAAGTTGGATGGGCAAGTAATATGCCTTGCCATTGTACACACCAGCTCTCGAAATCAAACCTGGAATCAGTGGTGTAAAACAATTGTTACTAATACCCTATCACATCTGTGCGTACAATTATTACCTTTACAATTACCCTATGATAGATGTCTACAAAAATTACCATTACAATTACCCTATGACAGATGTCTACACTTATTACCATTACAACTACCCATCATATCAGTGTCTTCAAATTGTTACATTTACAATTACCCTATCATATATTTGTCTACAATTATTACCTTTACAATTACCATGAAATGTGTCTACATTACCTTTACAATTACTGTCATAACTGTCTACAATTATTATCTTTACAACTACCTTATATCTGTGTCAACAAATATTACCTTTACAACCCTGTCTTATCAGTGTCCACAATTGTTACTATTACAATTACTCTATCATATATGTGTTTACAAATTATTACCTTTACAATTACTGTCATATGTACTGATAATTACCTTTACAATTACTGTCATATCTGTGTCTATAATTATTACCTTTACAGTTACTGTCACATCCATATCCATGTCTACAATTATTACCTTTACAATTAGTCACATCTGTTTCTACAATTATTACATTTACAGTTAGTGTCATATTTGTGTCTACAATTATTACCTTTACAATTACTGTCATATCTGTCTACAGTTACCTTTACAATTAATGTCGTATCTGTGTCTACAATTATTACCTTTACAATTACTGTCATATCTCTGTCTACAATTATTACCTTTACAATTAGTCATATCGGTGTCTACAATTACCTTTACAATTACTGTCGTATCTGTCTACAATTATTACCTTTACAATTACTGTCATATCTTTGTCTACAATTATTACCTTTACAATTACTTTATGTGTCTACAATTACCTTTATAATTACTGTCATATCTGTGTCTACATTTACTACTTTACAATTACCCTGTCATATTTGTGTCTACAATTATTACCTATAGATTCTTCTTGTTCTCTCTTTTTCTGCCTAGCTTGTTCTTTTGCCTCTTCTGCAATGGAAAAATGACATCAAATATTTAGGTATCTTGCATTTGAACAACCAGTTGAAGAGAAGCGCCGAAAAACTGGCTTGGCAGTAAAACAATTACATTACACTAACTTCCTAGACTGATACAATTATTTTTAATGTACTTGTTTTGCATTTGTGCTATGATATACTAGTAGACATGCACGCAAAAAACAATCTGGCACACTGAATGAAAATGGACAGTAATTATACTCAAAATTAAAAAAAAAATAAACAGCCCAAGTACAACATATGACGATTTAGAAAAACAAATCTCAGGTAATCATTTCCTTTGCTATATTTCAACTGTTATATTTTTCCACATCTTTAAATACAAAATCTGCTATCTGGCTTTAAACCATTAAATATTTTACCACACATCAGTTCCATAATAAAATTACACCCATAAATGATGATATCACAGGTGAAAGATCTATACCTATTTTCTTATTTTTTGGAAGCTGCTTTTCCCAGTTCGGTCCAATATCAAACTCGTCATCTTCATCCGATGAATGGCTGGATGCCAGGTCAAGACTAGCTCTGCCAATGGACATCTCACTATCTGAGTCTGAGTCATTTCCTGTTTTACGATTTTCTCCCTCTACATCTGAAATTTACAAGAGTTTGTTTTCATCATGATCTCTGATTAGCATGAAAAATAACAAAACTGTTGACTAATTATAGAAAATTTCAATGATATTCAAGTCACAGATCTACAAAATCACACAATGAACTCCAATAAACCATAACCGAATAGTGAAATATCCTGGGAAAACATAATCCAAAAATGACTTGAAATAGCTCCCAAGATGATGCCTCTTTTTGGAGGTAAACCCCAATTAGTCTTTAATGTTTGTAAAAAAAGGTCAATTATTTCCTACTGAACAATAAAAACATGAAGTCCTCCATTATAAAGTGACTCAGTATATGGCATTCCCTCATGTAACAGATACTCTCACAGATCATATAATAGCACACATATTATATGTTATTATATACAGAATATATACATTATAATAGCCCAGTCCATCATATAACACAGGTATGATTGTTATTGCTATGGGTTTAAAGCCATTTTTCAACACATGATAGGCCTTTACCTAGCTGCCAGTATATCTGGTGGAGAAAGAACATGGGAAAACAACCAGAAGAACCTCCGACCCAAGGAAAGCTCCTGGCAAATTTTCTCACATACCCATGATGGCAGACCTGGAGACTCGAACCCACATGGACTGAGCTGCCTCACAACACTGTACCTGACCCTAACAAGACCTTCTTAGTAAGGCACTAAATATTTACTGTAAGTCAGACTAATTTCAGTAAAATGTAATGAAACAGCATGTGCTGCTTTGTCAACTTGAAAAACATGCATCTGAAAAGTTCCAACATGTGATCTGGTACGGTGAAGACAACAACGTGTTCAACTAAATGTTTGTAATGTACAATTAGGTCATAATTACTTACAGTATTACTGCAGATCCAAACTAGATGGAGGTCAATTATTCCTTGCCACTTTTCTCAACTCCATGTGATCTTTTTTTTTTTAAATTTCATGTTGCTGAGGCATTTATCTCTTCCACTGGAAGCAATACTCGAATCAACATAATGTTCAATAATGTAATTGTTGCCTTTCCAAACACAGCAAAGAATCTAAATATTTCTTTTCATAATGCTGAAATTTTTTAATATGCTGTTTATCCTTCCATTTTTTTCAATTTTTTGGATGACGCCTCAATGCAAAACTGGGATCATGAACACTGCTAGTGTGAGGGAACTCTGTATCTGTATGGACGCTGCACATCATGTGGTAAAATTTTAGTGCCTTTAACTTTCGTTATTTCCTCTAATAACGGAGACAAAATTGTACTCAGAAGCTTATGAATCTTTTCAACCATCAACATTTTTCTTAACACTTTCAATGCATGAACCATATTGATTTCTGACCAAGAAAAATCAAACAGAAACCTAAAACCTAAAGAAATTTTTTTTTTTTTACAATATTACAGAAATATAACTTACCATCTATCTTATCAACTGGTTGGTCATAACTATAGACAGTGGGAGATAATCCAGATTTCTTGGGATATTTAGCTGGAAGTGTGCCTGAGGTTGAGGTACTAGTACTGCGGAGATAGTCTTCGCCTTTATAAAGTCCCCCACTGCTCTTACTGGTGGAATGACTTGTTGTGGAGGTAGTGGAAATCCCAACATTAATACGCTGAAGTCCATTGTCAAAAGAGGAATCATTCCGATATGCCAGTGCAGATCTATGGGCCTGCAAGAAAAGTGCCATGCATAAAATATGAGTGTCTTTTAGAAAAATCTCAACTATTTTATAAAAAATGGCATGTCATTTGACTAGTTCAATCAAATCAAATAAACTTTTAAAGCTTTTGCTAACTTCAGTATGTAAAACAATTGTTTTCTTGTGAAAAAAAATTTATCTTCTGCAAATTCGTATGATAGCATTGGGTTAACTATGATAAATAAATGAGAAGTCAACTAGTTTCCATGAGGATAACTATTCAGATCGATATAAAATGAATTACAATAATCACCGTATTTCATGTACACTTTAAATTTTTAAAATTCTACTGTTTCAGCCAGGTGTAGTGGCTCATCTCTTAAGCTATCTAAGGCTAGAATCTCTCTGCATCAATGATTTTGAGTTCAAAAATACCCCCATTTGAGTCATCTGTTAACAGCTTACTAGTGCGAACGATTTCAAATTTACCCATCTCAAGCAGACATTTACTGAGGTTTACAGATAGAAACCTCATAATTTTTTATTTAAATTCTAACATGACAATGGTATTTGTTCCAACATGCTGATACAGTACCCAACTTTATTCCATATAAAATGGCAAACTAATAACATGACTATCTTTACTTATGTGTGTTCCTAAAGCTGTGAGCTTTTGTCACTTTGATAACTGCTGGCTATTAATCCTGTCAATAATTATCAAGATGACAAAATCTAATAGCTGAGAAACAGTATTGTTGAACTCCAGTCAGTAGGACATTTCCTCATCTCAAAAGGAAAAATGGTAGCGTAGCCATTCTGGGTTTTCACAAGCTAATTACAAAAAACGGTTTTGAAAGGGTACCAGACTATAACCAGCTTATCACACAACAAGTTTACTTCCTTTGTAAACAAAGATCATTTTGTGCAGAAGTTAGTTTGACAGTGGTATAGTCACCAATGAAAGAGTAAGTCATTGTGAAAAGTGCAAATGTTGCTGACAAGAGAAAAATTGTCAGTTTTGGAAGCAAATGTGAAAGTAATTTGACTGAATGAAAATGGGTAGAGTTGTATAATCACTGCTGACAATGTAAATATAAAAAAATTCAAAGTAAACATTGACCATGATAATGTAAACATTCTGCAGTAGCAGAAAAAATGGAATGGAGATTGTTGCAGCCAGATGTCTGTACACTGATTATAATGACAAGTATTTTTTAAACTCATTTTGCTCTGCAATTATGATTATTCATAATTATTTTCTATTACACTAATAGATGTTGTTTCCATGACATACACGTGATACTGAAATATTTCAAAATTAGTTATGCCTTTCTGATGTTATATATAACTATTATTCAAATCTGTGTAGTCTCCCCCTTAATAAGGCCACCCCTCTTACAAGGCCACTTTCCCACTGCAGCAGGCACGCATTATAAAAGGGGATTGCTGTATTTATAGACTCAACTGTCTCTCATTTAATAAAAAGCAAAATTAACAGGAATACATAATGAAAAATTTGGTTGTGTGTTTAACCTGTGTTCATGTGTATTTAGACAGTGGTGGGTGTAATCACAGGGTGGTTAAGTGTACTTCAGTGCTGTTGTAAGCTTTCAGAGAGAAATTAATGTCCATTCTGCAAATGCTGTGTGCACAAATGATGGACATGAAGATCTTTGTTGTAACGTGGAGATGTACTGCAAAACAAATATGATACTGTAATTTATTGGTACAAAGTAACATAGAGATGTACTGCAAAACAAATATGATACTGTAATTTATGGGTACTCAGTAATGTGGAGATGTATTGCAAGATAAATTAATACTTTAATTTATGGGCACACAGTAATGTGGAAACATTGCAAAAGAAATTTGGGAGTTTACTTACAGAGTAGATTGAGCTCCTTGTCCCTCCCAGTGCATCATCCCTCTCCAGTTTCTTTCCTTGACACCAGAACCACAGTTTCTTCAGTTCAAAACGAATCTGGAAATTGACACAACAGATGGAGCTAATTTCAAGTGAAATTTATTCAATGCATTCAATGAGCTCTTTGTTTCATGAGTGCTGTTAAGCAAGACTTCATACAAAATAGTATTCATTTTATAAAATGCTTTCATCTGTTATAATACAGACTTTATAAGAATAAGAAATCAAACAGTACATGGCTTGAAGGCAGAATTTTAACCATCCAAATAGAAACCTGCTATTTTGTGCGGAGTTGTTTAAGAGAAAAAACATGTGCAAAACTATTCCCTCTTTTTTTTCTAATGGAATCTTATATATAATGTAGATAATAAAGATTTAACAACATACCTTAAAGTTATAATTTGAAATTTGACTCCAAATCAGACTATAATCAATGGTCATTTTTCATACCAGTTTATTTTGTATACACTTTTAATAAATAAAAACAAAATTCAATTTAAGTGCTTGACTTCTCTTTAGAAAACTGTATTCTTACATAACAACTGCAATTTTTTGTCTCCAGTTATCTAAAAATCATAACTACATATCATTATTTAAGCATTCAAAAAAAATCATTAAAAAGTGTGCAAATTACAGACAATTCAGAATGCATGTGTTCCACTCTTGAATAAAACCCACTACTGCCCTAAAGGGTCTTTAAAATTATATTTCCCTTGACATATCTTAAATTTACTTCCACCAATGTAAGCCAGTGAGGTACAGACACCAAGGGTGCCAACAGAGGTCTTAAATTTACTTGTTATTTCCAAAAATGTAAGCCAGTGAGGTACAGACACCAAGTCTGCCTAGACATGTCCAAAACCTACCTTGTTATTTCCCAACATTTAAGCCAGTAAGGTATAGACACCAAGTCTGCCTAGACATGTCCTAAATTTACCATGTTATTTCCAAGAATGTAAGCCAGTGACATACATAAATCAATGTTGTCTAGACATGTCCTATATTTACCTTGTTCTTTCCAAGAATGTAAGTGAGTGAGGTACAGACACGAAGGGTACCTAGACAAGTCCTAAATTTACCTTGTTATTTCCAAGAATGTAAGCTAGTGAGATACAGACACCAAGGGTGCAAGTAAATATGGCATACAGATAGTGTAGAGCTGGAATGTTGTAGTTGACAGCTAATAAACCAAACACCCAGGTGATTCCCCACAGCAACAGGACCAAGATGTTGGCCATTAAACCAACCCTGGAAAAGAAAAAACAAAACAAGAATCAGCAAACTTAATTCCAAGATAAATCTGGTGGTAACATAGTCCACAGAGCTACAATATAATTATTTTATTGGGTATTTTTTTGAAAAACTGCACTGATGTTTTGTCCAAATATTTCTTGTAATGCTGCAGCATTTTATTATGGACAACTCTGAATATTTTTTCTTTAAAGGACAGATGTATTTGTATTTCAATCCTCAAAAGTAACCAGATGTTAAGAATGGAACAAGCATTTAAAAATATAGTGTACACTATATCTCTTACCTCAAAAGTCCAATATCGGACACACTGATCTTTTCCCTACAGCTTGCTTTAACTGCAATCACAAATGTAAAGATGTGGATCTGAAAAGGAAAAAAAAAAATCAACACAATCTGCAATCCTTGATGGAAAATTTTTAGTTGGTACATGCTTATGAAAACTGAGAAAATCAAATCTGTAACTGCAGAAAGAAGCTGACAGGCATGTTAGCATGTTTTTTTTGCTTAGAAAGATGCTTCTGTTAGCTAATGACTGACAAAAATTATGAACATATATATTATATGTATGATGAAATTGATTTTCATAGTTTTGCAAAAACTGACATTTTCATTTGTTTTTGAATTTGTGGATATGGGAATGGGTGACACTATTTCCACAGTGGTATCACTGTTCATTAGGCCTTTAATTTTGTTGTTTATAGAAACCATGAAACCCAAGAAAATTGGTACCCTACCAAAAATAGTAAATTCAGTCTCTGATTTGATCAAGAAAAGCCAACTTACAATGACAGCAATCGTGATCGGTCCAGCAAAACTCCAGATAAATTTGTCCTCCATAGAAAGCCAACAACTGAAATGAAACACACTTATAGTGTCTTGCCATTCTATTGTATTACCTGTGTAGCGAGATGCTAACCATCTACCAATATCACAAAGGAATGTGAGCATCAGGTATTTTGTAACATTTTCAGAACTGGATCCCGAGTCCAATGAATGGGGTTATTATGCATAAAAGGTCAACTTGAATAAATCTGAAATGTTTTCATGCACTGTTAATTCACAAAAATGTACCAACAAAAGATTCTTGAACATTAAAATAATTCAACAGCTAATGAAACTTTGACTGTTTAGATCCCTTGCCATAGAAATTTTCTAGGCAAATTGCATCAGACATATTTTTAAGTTCTGACTGAGACTGTTTTACAGATAAATGACAACTTTTTGGTACAAGGAATGATAATGAATTTCAGCCTCAAAACAGGCCAAAAAATACCCCTGAAATACTTCAAAACTATTTATTATAATCATTTACTCCTATTGATTCAAGTGGTTTCTCACTGAAAAATGCTTCCTACATTCTTCTTTCATGCAATGTGCCACTGTGATGTCCACTGAGAAAAGACTGCCAAGACATGCTATTCATCCAGTGTTGATGTCTTGCATATAACACTATTGAATTTCGGTGTCAGGTAATTGTTATCAAGATCCTAATCAAAATCCATTTGTTTCATGGTCTTCCTCAAACTTTCTCGGGTGTATCAAAGTACTATGTTTATTTCAAATGGTCAATATTCCATTACTTTTGCAATACAGTTACTTAGATACATTTGGACAGGCATTTCAACCATTTCAGTAATCCAGATAAAGGGGTTTAAGTTGTCAGTTCATATATATGATGGTTTGTTTGGGGTTTTATTAAACCAGAAAATCAGAACATAACAGAAGTGATCAAAATGGCATAATTTAAGAGTAAAACAGGAATGATTCTGACAAAATCTGTATGGTTGACATTTCGGTGTGCAGTGAAGAACCAACAATGCAGTTTTGACCTTGATCCATGTGTGTTTGTGTGTTTTGGGGAGATTTTTAATGTAGCTTTAAAAAAATTTCAGTCATATCGCTATGATGTCTGCAGTATGAGTTTATAGTGATGTCCAGCACTGGGGCACCATATAGCATGATGTCCCACCCAGGCACATTATCCTGACACCAGGCTAATCAGTCCTAACACTAAGCTCTTAATGCTGAGCACCAAGCAAGGCAGCTGCTAGTACCATTTTTATAAGTCCTTGGTATGACTCGGCCAGGGTTCAAACCCACGACCACCCACATGTGAGGCAGATGCTCTAACCAGTAGGCCACCTGAGCAGTCCAATTCAGGATCATGCTGTTTCCTTCAAATCATTAGCAGAAATGATAGCCATATACCCTGTTCTGCTGGTACAATAAGTGACAAGATCTGGTGCAATCTGGTTCTTTTAACTGTTCCCCTGTTGAACATAATATAACAATTACTGCCCTCTGTTGAGGTTAATATGAAGTTTTGAACACCATTAAACATCAGACATATACAATTCGGAGGTCATTAATGTAACTGGATTACTTTATCAAAACAAAGCGGTATACATGATTTAAAGCAAAGTTTTATGATTCAACTTGTTTCAATATCAAAAAAATGCCATTTCAACTTTATGATGCCATATAAATTTGTTACAATGTTATTATAGTGCAGTATCATGAAATATTGAAAACTGCACAACATCCCATCAGCCATTGAAAGTCTCATGGAAATCACGTAAAGAAAGCAAATACATCTATGGTATACACAGAAACTGGAGTTGTGTAATAAAGCAAACACATAAATATTTAGCATGCTATAAATTTAAATTAAAATTAAAAATTTAGCAATAAGAAATAGATTTGTGTGCAAGAACATAAAAAAATATGTTTTAACAAATACTGAAAAATTTATATAATTGTCTAAAAATCTAATCAGGACATGCACATATGAACACAAATAGCTTTTGCTTTAATTCTGTTGGGGTGGTTAACACCATTTGTCAGCACATTACAGGCTATGCATTGCAGCCTGTATATTTGGTGAAGGAAGAACCCAGGAAGACCCTCAGAAGAACCACTGACACATGGGAAGCTACTGGCAAGCTTTCTCACATACCCACACTGACCAAACCATGACTTGAACTTGTGCGGTTAGAGGTGTGATGTGTGAGTGATCTGCAATGGTGAGAACTGTATACCACTTGCCCATCTGGAGCCCCAAACACAAATAGGCCAATCAAATTTCATTTGTCTAAACAAATAGGCCAATCAAATTTCATTTGTCTAAACAAAATGCTGTTCACTTAATTGTGCTAACAAGGTTTTGTCCAAAATGTCAGAAAAATAAAACAATATGCAAAAAATGTAACAATTACTCTAATGGCCCAAATATCTAATGCCTATTAAATTTGTGTTCTTTGCATGGTTTTTTCACAATCCTGCTAGCATGTTGCTCGGGATGGATAGATGAAATTAAGATGTACCTGCTGCATGCAGTGAGAGAATTAAGAAAACTCAATGCACAAATGCAACAATTTAAAATTTTATATAGGATACTGGCAAAAGATTAATGATTCTAATATCCCTAAACTGATCCATGGGTCTTTTCTTTAAATGTCTTATGAAAATGATATTTTTACACATTTCTGTAATAATAATCACTTTAACACTTTCCCAGATTTACAATTTTCCTCCATCCTATAAACAAAAGTCAACTTTGTCCCTCTGACGGAATTATGTTTAACAATTAGGCACAATGTCAGAGACCTATCTACTTACAATGGCTTGTTTGTGTCACTTTTATAGCTGTCTGTGCTCAGTCCCACTGCCAAGCTGACTATAATACCAGGAATCACTACATGAAGAAAAGTTAGACTTATTGAAAAATAAAAATCATGCATAAGAATCACAATTTTACTAAGACTAGTCTCTGAATTATTATGCACCATACATATACAATACTCTGAAACTTGATCTTAGATATTCAGACAGAACTACTTTTTAAGTGTGTGTGTGTGTGTGTGTGTGTGTGTGTGTGTGTTTGTGTTGGGTTTTTAACACAGTTTTTAAAAAATTTCAGTCATATTGCTACGATGTCTACCGTGTGGCAGTTTATAGTGATGTCTATCATTGAGGCATCATGCCAGACATGTAGCATCTGTCACATTATCCTGACACCAAGCCAACCATTCGTAACACTAACCTCTTAACGCTGAGCGCCTAACCGAGGCAGCTGTTAATACCATATATATAAGTACTTGATATGATTCGGCCAGGGTTCGAACCTGCGACCTCCTGTGACAGACACTCCAACCACTAAGCCACTGGAGTGGTAAAGCAGGCTGTATATAATTGTCTGTAGATTAGGATTATAAATTTTGCATTTTAAAAAAGACTTCCAAACTTGTAAATTCTTCTGCGTTTAAAGAAAATATTGATCTGATTTTTTTATACATTTTAACACCTTGTCAAGTACACTGATTCAGCCCATTAAAATGGCATGTAGGAAACAACACTTTTAGCTTAATGTGAATAATCAAATGCCACAGATTAATGAAATTTAACCCAATAAAAGTCAAAATAATCTAAATATTCTTACCATATCCTATGAGATAGTAAAATTTCATCGACCCCTGATTGATATCACGTACTTCTGTCAGCATGCGATACAAGTGTAAAATGTCCACAAACAGCCATGAAAATCCAGCCATGTAGAAATAATGCAAGGCGATGGCAATCAGACGGCAGAACAGCTGCAAAGATACAATAATTCTAAACAATATAATTCTACTAATTGGAAACAACTGCTGATACTAACTGTTGTCTTATGTTCTGGAGATAAAAGTGTCCATTTTGCTTACATATAAATTTTTTTCTCTCCGTTTCAGAGTTCTAGAAAGGATTTTAATATTTTCGGTATTTTAATCCCTGGCTGGGAAATAATTTGGCTTTTTATAATTTCGATACAGAATTTTATGAGCACCACCTTAAAATGCTTACCATGCCTTTCCATCATGATCAAGTCCTATCCTTTCATACCAGCACCTGGCAAAAGAGACTAGAAAAACTACATCTTATTCTTTTAATTTGAATGATAATATCCAATTACAATTTTTTTTCTTTGCACAAGGCAAAAATGTTCTTATCTTGGAGATGAACAATTATTAATAACAAATTTCTCACCTCCATTTTAGTTTTGTTGACACCAATGAGGAAGGCTAGCTCAGCAACAAATATAACAAAGACAAGGTTGATGTGGATGCTGTTAGAGTTGGACTGGATTCGCTTGAAAACAAAGAAGATCAGGAAACACACCACAAGGGACACCATAGAGATGCTAAGAGCAATGTATGTTATCACCTCCAAAGAGATGGCTGCTTCTTCCACATACTGCAAAGGAGATGAATGAATTAATACAGTAATCCTTGCTAAAGCAAATTTTCTTTAAATCTTTAAAAAAAAAAAAAAAAAACAATTTTGGACACCGTGTTATTCCTACTGTCCATTAGATTCATATACTGACAGGCCAGCGTATGATAATGGATTGAAAATCATGTGCATGTCAACTAGGAAAAAAAATTGTTTTAGGCATAATCCTACTGTAATATATTTTACAGTTTATTATATTGTGAAACTTCATTACAAGGAAAAAGTAGCAATAAGACTTTCAAGATTGCTTTCATGATGGCCATAATTGCAGTCAGATTGACACCATTTTCATGGTGGCCATACTTGCAGTCAGATTGGCACCATTTTCATGGTGGCCATACTTGCAGTCAGATTGGCACCATTTTCATGGTGGCCATACTTGTAGTCAGATTGGCACCATTTTCATGGTGGCCATACTTGCAGTCAGACTGGCACCATTTTCATTGTGGCCATACTTGCAGTCAGATTGGCACCATTTTCATGGTGGCCATACTTGCAGTCAGACTGGCACCTATTTCATGGTGGCCATACTTGCAGTCAGATTGGCACCATTTTCATGGTGGCCATACATGCAGTCAGATTGGCACCATTTTCATTTAGGACTAACAAGATATCACAATCATTCTGGTGAAAGCCAAATGTCGATATGACAATCCATTTAGGAGGAGTAGCAATAACAAAATTCTGATGGCTGCTATGGTGGCAACATGAGATGTTAGATTGGCAACATTTTCAATTACTATAATGGACTTACAAATATGCTAATTGGTTAAAAGCATGTGTATGTCACACAATAACAAAAATCATTAAGGCATAATCTAACTTACACAATATAAGTTATTACAATATGAAAGTTCTTAACAATATAAGTACATGCTAAATCTATAATATCTGCATACATGTACATGCTAAGTCTATAATACCTGCATACAAGTACATGCTAAATCTATAATATCTGCATACACGTACATGCTAAGTCTATAATATCTGCATACAAGTACATGCTAAGTCTATAATATCTGCATACAAGTACATGCTAAATCTATAATATCTGCATACACGTACATGCTAAGTCTATAATATCTGCATACAAGTACATGCTAAGTCTATAATATCTGCATACAAGTACATGCTAATCTATAATATCTGCATACAAGTACATGCTAAATCTATAATATCTGCATACAGTACATGCTAAGTCTATAATATCTGCATACAAGTACATGCTAAATCTATAATATCTGCATACAAGTACATGCTATGTCTATAATATCTGCATACATGTACATGCTACATGCTAAATCTATAATATCTGCATACAAGTACATGCTAAGTCTATAATATCTGCATACAAGTACATGCTAAGTCTATAATATCTGCATAAAAGTACATGCTACATGCTAAATCTATAATATCTGCATACACGTACATGCTAAGTCTATTATATCTGCATACAAGTACATGCTACATGCTAAATCTATAATATCTGCATACAAGTACATGCTAAATCTATAATATCTGCATACAAGTACATGCTAAATCTATAATATCTGCATACAAGTACATGCTAAATCTATAATATCTGCATACATGTACATGCTATGTCTATAATATCTGCATACATGTACATGCTACATCTATAATATCTGCATACACGTACATGCTAAGTCTATTATATCTGCATACATGTACATGCTACATGCTAAATCTATAATATCTGCATACAAGTACATGCTAAATCTATAATATCTGCATACATGTACATGCTATGTCTATAATATCTGCATACATGTACATGCTACATCTATAATATCTGCATACACGTACATGCTAAGTCTATTATATCTGCATACATGTACATGCTACATGCTAAATCTATAATATCTGCATACAAGTACATGCTAAATCTATAATATCTGCATACATGTACATGCTATGTCTATAATATCTGCATACATGTACATGCTACATCTATAATATCTGCATACAAGTACATGCTAAATCTATAATATCTGCATACATGTACATGCTAAGTCTATAATATATGCATACAAGTACATGCTAAATCTATAATATCTGCATACAAGTACATGCTAAATCTATAATATCTGCATACAAGTACATGCTATGTCTATAATATCTGCATACATGTACATGCTACATGCTAAATCTATAATATCTGCATACACGTACATGCTATGTCTATTATATCTGCATACAAGTACATGCTACATGCTAAATCTATAATATCTGCATACATGTACATGCTAAATCTATAATATCTGCATACAAGTACATGCTAAATCTATAATATCTGCATACATGTACATGCTATGTCTATAATATCTGCATACATGTACATGCTACATGCTAAATCTATAATATCTGCATACACGTACATGCTAAGTCTATTATATCTGCATACATGTACATGCTAAGTCTATTATATGCGCATACATGTACATGCTATGTCTATTATATCTGCATACATGCAATACATAACGCCATATCATCAAACCAATATCCCAAAGAAGAAATGAAAAAGAGGGAAAAAAAAGTGATGCAATCTAATTGATTTTTTTTTTAAACTTCAACCAACCTAGTCAGTCCAGCAGATTTGTTAAAATCCATATCTGTAAAAATGCTTTATGTCCAAGTGATAAATTATATTCATTTAAGAAAAGAATACAAATGTAACTCAAACTATTCTCACATTAAATACATCATGAAACATACCTCTGTGTCTGCTATGTCCATCAAGATGGCATAACTGGTCATATGATTGCAGGAACACTCCACAAATTTATCCCCACTGAGTTCATATCTTCTGTTCTCAGAACATCCTGAAACTGACCACTGGCCACTGGAAAGAACAGAAAAAATGTATAGTTAAAATCTGTGATTTTATTTTATATCACACTATTTCTATGTTATCCATATTATAATACTTCCACAAGACATGTAATAAAATATCATGACCTCACCAATGATGACATTACACGATGTAAGGCAGCACAATGTCTGTGACATCCAAATGAATTGCAAAGCAATTTCACAACTCTTATGTAGATTCAATGAATAAAATCATCATTTACTGCCAGATGATAAAACGAATATTAATTTCTTAATTAATTATATTATACTTATAATAGACTTAGCATGTACTTCTATGCAGATATAACAGACTTAAGAATTAATTAAGAACTTCTTAAATAATTTTTTAAAACTTATTAAGTAATGTCAATCATTTGGTCACCAATGCTTGCAAAACAAATAAGATAAATAATGGCCTTGTTTCATAAATTTCATTGGCAGGAGCATTCATCTGAGATTCTCTGCAAGTTGTCTTTTTTAATAATTTTGCATAATGTCAACATTGTCTGCTCTTTTCATCACACAGCACAACAATAGCATAACAGTACATTATATGTCCACCCCATGTTTAATAATCCCTTGTGCAAGCAAAGGTAAGGAATGGCTGACCAAAAAGGGTCTCAATTACCTTAATATGCAACATATGGACCCTTAACCTAAACTTACTGTATCTTATTATTAGAGTTTATAGACTTCAGTCTTTGTGGCCTTAACTTCTGATCTTTCCACCGCTTAACCAAAAGCCTTCTTCCTTACTGAAAGCGCAAGCTATACACAAGACATGATCCTAGTCTGTGATTTAGAACTAATCTTATTATGTGGAAATTCATGGTCTTCTTTCAATCATAATCACCATGACCTTTGACCTTCTGACCCCAAAATTGACAAACTTCTTCCTTATTATAAATACAAGCTATTTACAAAGTTTGGTAACATTAGATGCTGGAGTATTCCAGTTTTTGTGCAAAACTAAATTGGGAACAAAGGGACAGAAAGACAGACATCATAACACAATACATTCAATGCCCTCAAGTCCATGGTTACCATTATTTTACAGCCTCATTGATGTTACAAAGACTCATTGATGTGTCATCACTAACAGCTATGTCAGTATCAGTCTGAAGCTAATGAAAACTGATTGTTCATTATAAACAGGCATTCTTTATATTAAGGTGTCTAATATAAGCATGTGTTCTTTATATGAAGGCATATCAGGGGTCTCATGGGCCCACACTACCAGGGCAAATACACATGAAATTCCCAAAGGATGGATCCCTTCTCTATGTAATATGTCCCCTTATGACATGCCTATTTTCCCCTGGGAAGCTCCCCCTTTGTATATTTTGGTCAGCTGTAGCCAATCTGTAGAACAGCTAAAGGCTAGACTTAAGTAAACAGGCATGAAGCCAGTGTGACTAATTAACAGTTAATCCATATCACCATAAAGCCCCTCTGAAAGCTACTCAAACGTTCATCAAAGAAACCTATGTTCTACTGAGTGTATGTTTGCACTTAAGATTGTTCAGCAAATAAATTATGCCCTTTCTTGCTGTAACAGTGTTTTATTTAAATTGGTGACAATGTGAATAAAAATAAAAATAATCAAAGCCTTCTCTGAATTTGATATTGGACAACACCGTCAAATCATCGATGAACCATAAAAATAACTGCTGTGCAAGTATGTGATTTGTACTTCGACACAACAGTATCTGTAGAAACTAGTTAAAATAGTGCAGTAACTCGTAAAAATGAGTCGGCAAATTCTGTTTTCATTTTCCGAGATACAGCCTTGCAATGAAAATAGCACTAATGCCAACAAAAGCTCCCCACCCCAAAAAAAAAAGGTGGGGAGGCAAAATTTGTTTTTAACTGGTGATATTTAAGTATCAGTACCTAAAGCTTGTGTGAAGTCATCTTGAAAACAGTTCACATCTGCAGTCTTGAGTTCATTTAACTGCCATACATATACCAAAATTAATTCATAGAGCCCATATTATATTGCATCTTTTATTCTTTAGGTCCAACTCTTAGGCAATTAATATTGTTGTACTAATTAACATATTTATTCTGAATTAGGTTTTTGCACATATACTATTTGGTTTATTTTTTCAGTTATCCATTGTTTCATATAATGATGGTAATTTACACTTGTATATACAGTACAGTGTAATGCCAGGTGTGTACTAATTTCTTCGGTGTGATGCTAATTTACTTGCAGAGAAAACTTGACAGCATTTTAAATGATCATTCTTGGGATTAAAACTAATTGCTGATGATTTTATTGTTTCGGTTTAATTTTGCTTTAGCGTTCTTGAAGGGTAACAAATAATAAATTTACATGGATAATGTTTAAACTTCCCATTCCAATAACTTAAAAATATCTCCGTTTTAGTTAAAAATCAAACCCTGATATGCGTTAAAATAATTATATACTTTTTCATTTTACTTTCTATCATTTTGAAAGTGAGGGACTCCCGAGTTTATTCCAGGGATTCTCATAAGTATCTTGGGGACTCCAAAGTTCATGTGTGAAGAGTCCATGACTCCTCATTCCAAACCTGTTGAGATTCCTGTGTCTGCTAAAGCATGTATCTTTTATAAGAAAACACATGCTACAGCGCATGTCTTTTATATATGAAAGCCTATGCTAAAAGCACATGTCCTTTATATCAAAGTGTCTGCTATAACGTGTACTTTATACAAAGGTGTCCATTATAGCATGTATCCTTTATATGAATGGGAAGGCACATAATAACTCTATGAATGTATGACATGACCAGTTTCATTAATACTCGATTTACCTTTCTGCATGTGACCAGAAGACGCACTGAGGGCTTGTTCTATTAACATTCTGGAGCTGTTTGAAGATCAAGGTCACTGGATCTACAAGTGAGCCTGTCACATTTTTCCCTTTGTCTCTCAGAATGATAGTGAAAACTGGGCTATTCACAGACATTGGTCTCCCTTCTATGTTTCTGTGTGGAAACAAACAACATTTATTCTGAAATTTATATGTATTAAATTTTGTAACAATTTATGTAACAAACAGAAATGATGACATAAACTTAAAAGAAGCTTATATTTTTAAATATAAATTAACAATGACATAAATGACTATCAAGGTTAAAATATCTGCATCAATCAAAATTAATATTAAATTTACAAATCATTTATGTTGTATTTTCTTCATTATACAAGTTCCATATCAACTAATACTACAAGTTCAATCCTGTTTTACATGTATGCTCTCAATTTAGAAGTTGTAAGATTTACAATGAATTAATATAATGAGATCATTCTGCAATACTGTCACAAAACTAATTTAAGAAATAAGGTTGAGTAACCATCCCATTCAAAGAGTTACCATACCATTCAAGGAGTTACCATCCCTATCATTCATTTCAATGAGTTACCATCTTATTCAAAGAGTTACCATTCCATACAAAGAGTAACCATCCCATTCAAAGAATTACCATCCAATTCAGAGTTACCATCCCATTATCATCCTATTCAAAGAGTTAACTTATTCAAGTCTTTATTTAATCAAACAATTCAGAGTTACTGTTAAAAATTGCAACTATAAAATTTGATGGAAACGACGGCTTGCAAGCAAAGCAGAGTCACTGATAAAACATTCTGTAGCAACTCATATATTCCAGTACAATAATGGCGCTCCCAACAGAACTAATCTGGCAGAAGACACAACTGACAATTCTTCAATACCATAATGGTATACCTCATACCCCCATCATACTAATTAAACAGAAGACACACATCATAAACTCCTGTACTATAATGGTATACCTCATACCCCCATCATACTAATTAAGTAGAAGACATGCCTCCTTCACTCCTGTACCATAATGGTTTACTTCATCTCACCAATTTTCTGTTTAAACAAAAGACACACCTCATATTTTCCTGTACAATGACTTACCTCACACCTGTACCATACTGTTTTGGCAGAAGATCTCCTAGATTCTTGTATAGTATGTACCCAACATAAGCTTTGGGAGTCACACTCTTTATAGACAAAAAGTCTGAAATGAAAAAAAAGCGTTCAAGAGGACAATAGCGCATGATGTTAAGAGATCCTGATGAGATGGTAACGCTTGTCCAAAATTAGAATCCTTGTCAAACTCTTTCTTAGCAGCAATTTCATAATGAAAGCATTTGTGTCAATAAGACTTGACTTTAAAACAACAACAACAACTACAAATTAATACTCCAGTTTGAAATTCTAGGAGAGTAGTGTAATCTTTTTCTGAAAAAACCTATTTTTTTTTCCAAGTTAATTTTATATAACAATGAGGTGGGAAATGTCAATTTATTTCTTCCAATTTTATGAAATTTAATCTATCACACTACATGTGATTGCTGACCAGGTGTAAATTTTAATATTACCATAATCTGTTCTGCCATCTTAATATTTTCTTTTCTAACTGCAACATCAAACACGAATTTTAGTGGCATACCCTGAAAGGCAGACTCTATGACTGACTGTGGCAGGAAAATGTTGGTCTCGTCGTCAAATGTGCTGTTCTTCACGATGTTATCGTACTTTGGAATTCGTCTCCCAGTAAAGTTGCTTTTACTGATTGTGTCCACTCCCAGCACTGTAATTATAACAAATGCAGCCATGTGCAATGAAGAACTTTAGATGATCTGAACTGAGAGATCATATTCAGATGATATGAACTGAGAGATCATATTCAGATGATATGAACTGAGAGATCATACTCAGACAAAATGAACTAAGAGATCATATTCAGATGATATGAACTGCAAAATCATATTTAGCTGATATGAACCAAGAGATCATTTTCAGCTGATATGAACTGAGAGATCATATTCAGACGATATGAACTGAGAGACACCATATTCAGATGATATGAACTGAGAGATCATATTCAGACGAAATGAACTGAGAGATCATAGTCAGATGATATGAACTGAGAGATCATATTCAGATGATATGAACTGAGTGATTCATATTCAGCTTGATGTCAATAATATACAGAAAGTCCATATGTTTCGGCTAATTTGACTTCACCAGTGGTTTATGAATGTGAATGACTTGATGGTGATGTTGCATATAAAATATAATGTCTATATATATATATATATATATATATATATAATATATATATATATATATATAAAGAATACAAATCATATGGCGAATAACAGCCCTTTCAAGCGCACTGGATCCTGCAAGGGATCGTGTGTGTCAGGGATTGATTGAGATAAATGCAATAAACTGACGACGAACAGTGCAAAACTAGTATCTAACTAGCCTGAGCGCTTTCGACTCTTAATGAGTCGATAATGAGTTCGACTCTTAACAAGTTGATATAGGCTGGTTGAGACATAATACATTTAAAGGTTTAATTCATGTAGAAACAGCCATGTAGAGTTTTGCAAACACAACGGTTTTTGTGGCTTATTTGTTTGTTTTGTCCATGTTTTGTATATGCCTTTGAAAAAGACTCATTATGAGTCGAAAGCGCTCAGGCTAGTTAGATACTAGTTTTGCACTGTTCGTCGTCAGTTTATTACATTCATATATATATATATATATATATATATATATATATATATATATGCTACATATTACTTGAATGAATTTATATATTCCTTCTATAATTATATCTAGCATACATTTGTATTTTGATGTTAGTTTGTGATGTCACGATGCAATTGTTTACATTCAATAATCCACTGAAGAAGGCAACTTAGATGAAATGTATGGAAACTCAGAAATACTTGATTATTTAAAACTCAATTCTGTGTCTCTAATACTGTAATGAAGTGAAGAGTGATACAAATATTTCTCAAAGTAACCCATATATACTTTTATTTCCTTCTGGATGACCTTATTTCTTCTTCACAGATTATTCATTCTTGTCCTACCACTCAGTTTCACTCGTAAATGTTTTGTTCCCTTTACCTCTTGACCTAAAACTAGCAAGAGCTATGGCAAAAATGAATTTAAAAACAAAAAAAATCTTAGAACTTCAGCTACATTTTACAAATTCTGCTCAGGTAACAATTATTTCTTTTTTGCAATACTACCACATACAGCATAATTGAAATAAACGACTATTTGGCTTATATGTATTACGTGTACATTTAAAAAGATGCAAGATTAAATAAATCAATCGACTCAAGCTTAAATGGCAATTTCAGACAGCTTGTAAGTCAATTTTAAGTAAAATCATTGAATAAATGTAAACTGATATCGAACTAATTTACTGCTCTACACCCACTTTTTACGAAAACTTAGTACAGATTTTTTTTAAATATATATTTTCTTAGGAGTCAAGTCCTACCTATATTATCTGAAATGACACTGTAAGGTTTTGGGCTGTCTGGGGCCATTAATTCTAGTGTTGCCAATAAAATGGACAGGTATGTCTCCATCTTGGATATTAACACTGATGTTCCTCTAGACTCTGTGTCAAGTCTGCGCCAGAATGCCTCATACTCTGGTTTAAGGATGTTGCTCAATACAGATATAATGTTCTGAAATGAAAGATTATTTTCCATGTATTCAAGTTTGGTAAATGGTGTAAATGACACACACTTCAAAATCTCTTACAGCTGGAAACTATAAAAAAAGGCTGACTTGTCCAGAGAAATTTTTGTAAAACTGCTTAAATGCATTTTACCTTCATATTCTGTACAAAATTTTAGGCAAATTTCAAAATATTTACCTCGTTAGAAAAAACTTAAAAGATCCAGATTCTTTTTTTTGGTATTATCCACAGGCTAAATGGTCATAATTGGGGTATTTTCATCGTTCAATCTTTCCAGCACCCTTTGTGACAAAGTGGGGATAAAGTAGGGCCACCTTTTACAAAAAACAGTGTGAAATAGGTGCAAGTTGCTGATGAAATGAAACCTGTACAGGACTAACTTTTGTAAACTTGAACAGAAGCATGTCTTCACTCGTATGTTAGGTGTTTCCAGGATGCCCCATCTTCCTGAACACTCAGCTCCATTTTACACAGAACTGAATTTGCTTTGCTAAAAACTGTGTAGTAGTCAATTCTCAACAAAAAATTTCAGAAAAGCAATGACTGTTGGGCCATTTTGAAATATGCTGGGAAAAGTATAGAATCTGACAAAAAAGTAGGACAATGTAGGAGAATTTAGGGCTGCTGGCAGGACTGAAGGTCAAAGTTATTTTTTTCAGATGAGATTACTTTTTACAGTCTTTAGTACAGTCCACCAAAAATTCATAATAATAAAATCTTTTCCTAAGGAATTCCTAGTGTGATTTTACTTTAAATATTGAATAATGTGTATGTGTATTTTTCATTCATATCACTACGTCATCTGCATTGTTTATAGTGATGTCTAGCACTGGGGCATCATGCTGCAGACCCATACCGTTTGTATAAGTCTTTAGTATGACTCGGCCCAAGTTCGAACCTGTGACCTCCTGCATCCAAGGCAGATGCACTTTGGTTGCAAAAATAACTTTAGAAACAAGCAGATGCAGTTTTTATTTTTTTTTGTAACTGTAGGTCACTTTTGCATCTAAAATGAACAAGCTCAATTATTATTCAATA
Organism: Megalonaias nervosa; assembly: GCA_016617855.1. NCBI lineage: Eukaryota > Metazoa > Mollusca > Bivalvia > Unionida > Unionidae > Megalonaias > Megalonaias nervosa. Next base: position 237,755 of record JAECUM010048374.1, read on the forward strand.
TTGAATGTTCCGGTTGCCCAGTGGTTCAAGCCTCTGCCTCAGATGTGGGAGGTCACAGGTTCAAACCCCAGCCAAGTCATACCAAAGACTTATAAAAATGGTACTAGCAGCTGCTGCTTGGTGCTCAGCATTAAGAAGTTAGTGTTAGGATTGGGCAGCCTGGTGTCAGGATAATGTAACTAGATGGGACATGATGCTACATGTCTGCAGCATGATGCCCAAGTGCTAGATATCACTATAAACTGCCACACTGCTGACATTGTTGTGATACAACTAAAATCATTAAAGCTACAATAAAAGTCTAAATCACACACACATTTTGCAACCAAAAGCCATCCCAAACACAGGTCAAGTGTGTATGTATGCACAGCTTGGTTTGTACAGCCCTGGAATTTATTTTTTTTTTCAAGGAGTTTGCACAGAGTTTTCTTGTACTTCCAAAAGTTTTTAAGTTGGTCATGCTCCTTTTTTTACTTGTAAGCACTGTTCATTTCTAGGTGGATTAACTTCCTTAATGAATTAGTCATCCATTTACAATTGTGATTAGTGCACAACAGTAAAGGGACACTACTCAATCTGGTAACTGGCAGTGTCACAAGTCATTTAATAAACTGAATATATCGGTCCTTTTAATATTTTTGGAAAATATGTAAATGACAAAGGTTGATATTGAAAAACTGCTATTTTTCATTTAGTTTTAATGCTTTGTACTTTCTCTAATAAATGCAAGGAGTCTTCAGCAAAATTAAAAGTGATTTTTTTTTACTGCAACAACATTTCAAGGATAAACCAATTTGTTTCGAATTCAAGTTTTCAAGGCAATCCTCCAATTCAAGGACTTTTTAAAGTTTGTATGAACCATGTATAGGTGTTACTGGTACATCAGCACATCCTGGCTAAATATATATATATATATATATATATATATAAATATATATATATATATACACACACACACACACTGGTAATTTGTGAGAAGCAATCAGCAGAACAAACGACATAGATCCTAATCTTCTGGCTCTGGAATTATCTATATTACTTACACTCTCAGGGATTATCCCTACTATTTACACTCACTGGGATTATCTCCGCTGCTACACTCTGTGATTATCCCTATTACTTATACTCTCAGGAATTAACCCTACTGCTTACTATCTCTACAGCTTCTCAGGAATTAACCCTACTGCTTACTATCTCTACAGCTTACACACTCAGCGATTATCCCCACTGCTTAGGGATTATCCCAATTACTATCCCATGCACTCTTCCTACAAGAATGTTGCATTAAGATATCGCATGTTCTTACCGACAAATACTTGCTGTCCTGTTCGCTGGTGAGGTTAAGACCCGACTGATTATTCTCGTAGTCAAGAGTTCTAATCAGGATTCGTACTGTAGTATTCAGATCATTCCCAAAAAGCTGCTTTGTCGATGACGTGGCATTCTCGAGGTCAGCCACTGTTGTCTTAGCAACAAAAGTGTTGATGGTCAATTGGCCACTTTCTATCTTGTTAATCTGTGATAAATCAACCAAATGAAATTGTAAAAAAAAATTTTTTGTAACTATTGAAAAGTTTGTAATATAAAAATTTTATCGTAAATGTAGTTGGCGAGTCTAAAAAGTAAACTAATTATTTCAACAGTCAACTGCATAATCATTATTAACACATGTACTCTAGGGCTGAGGTTCTCAAAACTGTGGTATGCATACCACTGGTGGTCTGTGAGCTCCATTCGGGTTGTCAATGGAAAGGCTGTGGAACAATTGAGAAACAGTACAAGCAACATTAGGAAAGATCATTAAATGGCTGGCTGAGACCTACAGCAATCATTAAGTGGTCCGCCAAGACCCTCAGCAATGTTAAAATGTTTGAGAACACTGCTCTATGGAATAATGAACAATGGTTAGAATTTATCCATTTTATTCTGTTGGTTTAATTCAGCTTCTACAATAAAATTAACAAACAAAATTCAATGTAGACATTCAGGATGCAAACTAATCTATACAATATAATAACACAAAATGAAAGGCTCGTCAGAAAATTTTGATCAACTTTATTAATGTTGGCATTTTATTCATATAATTGTTTTAAAAGAGCAATCTTCGCAAGTCAAACATGCATAGTCATAACATCAATTCCATGATTAACTTGAATTATTAATTTAATCTCACTCATGCAGTCAACCATATAAAAACACACACAAACAGAATTATATATCTGTGATATCTGTGCAAACTATACAAAATCTACCTGGTCAAGCAGCCTGGTGAAAGCTTTACTGGAACAATTGAACAAGTCTGGTTCCAACCAAACACCATCCTGTGTACAATTTCTGATGGCATCACCATCTGCATCATTAGGGCAATCGTGAATCACAAAGCCTCCAAGTGAAACAGGATCCCACCATATCCCAGAGTGCAAGTTTCTAGGACATGCATCAAACATCACTGAAAGACAAATAATCTAATATAAGAATATCATACAAAAATCAACATAGTGAATAGTCTTTAATCTTTTTGTTTATATTTTTATCATAATTTTCAGGTTATAATCCACTTATTCATACCAATACTTATACCAAAACTTTGTTTCACATATTCTTCTTTCATATATATGTCTTCCATACATATATTTGTTTATGCATTCCACATCAAAAACCTAAAAATGCTTTATTTTTGTATCATAATTTATATTAAATTGATCAAATTTCAGGAGACATCAAAAAAACTTAAAAAGCATTCTCAAAAGATGGACTGATGTTCTGGGCATCTCACTACAAGACAGTGTCCAGGTGGAGAAGAATTACATGACAGCAAAGGTTAAGTTTTGGCATGTTTTCTCTACCTGCTTTTTAAATACTTAACAAATTTACAATTAGCAATAAAAAATTAAAGAATTGGACAAATTTACTTCTGCAGCCCTCATCTTTCCGTATCTCAGCATGTCCACTTTGACACTGGTCACAGCGTCGGCCAATGACAGACTCCAAACAAGGACACTGCCCTGTAACTGGGTCACATGTTGCACTGGTGGAACCAACCTCGTAGCAGCCACAGGGCAAGCAAATGGGACTCCCTGTGGGGCGGTAGAAATTTGACTGAAAAAGAATGAATTGAAATTGAAAATGGTGCCTTGACAGGATGAATAACGAGTGAGCAGTCCGAACTTCATAGTCAGTAAACTGCATCAACATCACAGTAAGGAAACTGAAAATTGTGTTACTGTGATAACAACATGAGTATACACAACACGAGTATGCATTACTGTGACAAAAACATGAGTATGCACTACTGTGATAACAACATGAGTATGCATAACTGTCATAACAGGAGTATTCACTACTGTGATAACTATGAATATGCACAACATGAGCTTGCATTACTGTGATAACATGACTATAAATTACTGTGATAACAATACAAATATGCATTATTGTGATAATATGAGTATGCATTACTGTGATAACATCAGTATGCATTACCATGATAGCACAAGTATACATTATTGTGATAACATCAGCATGCATTATTTTGAGAACAGCAAGAATATGCAGCTGCAAAATTAAGATCCATTTTGCAAGTTTACAGTGACATCACTTTTGTATATTATACTGATTTTCTGATTTGGTTTTAACAGCAGTTTGACAACACATTATAAACTATGTCATGCAAAGAAAATGTCAAATGTCCCAAGTAAACACTGAGGCAGCCAAATGAAGCTGGCCAGAGCTGGTATCGAGCCTGTGACCCTTTGATTATGAGTCAAATACTCTATCCAATCATGATTCCCTACTGATTTCCTACTATGGTTCCCTGCTGATTTTCTACCACAGTTCTCTACTGATTTTCTACCATGGTTCCCTACTGATTTGTGGAATTTTTAGAGTAAAAAAAAAGAAATAAAAAGCATAACAAACATGTGTTTAGCTCAACCCCATGTCTCACCTGTGTTCATGTAATGATGTATAACACATCTGATTTACAATACTCCAATATAAAACTTATTCACTGACAACAAGGCCTCTGACATTGATACCTAAAACATGGTACCTTTGTCTCACTTCATGGTAAAACATGGTACCTTTGTCTCACTTCCTTACACCTAGGAGATAAAAACAATCAACCTATGAAGACTCCTGATCCACTGATGAACTTGAACCAAAGGCAGTGATTCTGATCGGTGACAGTCCTCAGACCATGGCTGATATTTTCCATTACTGGCAGATTGTTTAGTGTGGTGTTTTGAGGGACTGACATAAACTTAACATCTCATTTAATCACTCAAATTTGTGTGAAGGTTTGATGTAATGCATGCTAATGCTCCAGTGTTTGTTACATCTTTGGTAGGTTACATAAAGTTACTTTTGATTTGCTGAATTATCACCTGCTGACAAATGGTAGCACGCTTTACAAAAAGGCATATTTGTCTTAGTAAAATACCATCACCCATTGAGAAGGGTACCACATTTTTTTTATCATTCTGTTACGTGTCTAGACTCTTACAAAAAGTAACAAGAAAAGAGTGAAGACAACAAACTTTGTAAAAATTTAACAAATAATTTATTTCCCTAGAAAACCAAGGTAAAAATGAGAAAAAGAACTTACAGTTTATGAATCAAATCCAAAATTAATCCAAGAATTAAGAAAAAGAAGTCCTATTATTAAAAAGTCCTAAATGAATCTGAGTTCAAGTCCCGATGAAATTCCAAGATGGAAGGTGATGACATATGCAATAGTCAACATTGTATTGATGTGTCAACAGTTCTTTGTTGAATCACAGAAAATTATATTCCAGTTTGGAATTGCGAATAATTTTCAATAAATGTCTTTGTCCAAGAATTTTGTAAGGAGCACTTATATATATTTCCAGGGAAAAGAACCACCAATTCCAAATAATAAAATTTCAACTCAAACTGGTCACAACAAAACACCTTCAAGTGTCAGAGGTTTAAAGCCCAACTGCTGATTCTTCTGAAGAAAACAGTTATACACTAAGTTAAGACGCAAAACAGATTCCCATATGAGGGTAACATGGTCATCCTTCCAGAACAACATAGAAGCTTTCTACATGCCTAACATCACATACTCTCAGTATGGCCTTAACTGAAATCAATGATTCTTACTCTGGGATTGAAAAAATAAAAAAAAAGTTGTTTACTAGAAACCTTACTAGTTCTGAATCAAGGTCAGCAACTAGATACAATGTTTTTTAGTACTGGTTGTTTGTCAGAAAAATAAAAAAAAATAAGGTCACACAGAACTGAATTTCTAAAAAAAAATATCAAATCCAGTAGACAAAATTATCATTACAATAACATGTAATGGAATAAAAAAAAAAATTTAAAACAAACAAACAAATAATTAAATTACATATATATAATAATTCATATATTCTGTATCCATCTGCAATTAAATAGGTACATTTGTAAACCTTAATATTTAGCCTTTCAGTTGTACAAAAATGTCAAATCTGCAAACATTAAATCCATCCATTAATATTAGCCTTCATTTAATTTTGATCCTACTGGATCTTCAAAATTTTTTCCATTCAAACTGTTAAAAAAATATTTACAATATTTTTTACTTAAATGAAAACAGTGGTGGGTCAATTAACGTTTCAAACATCAATTTAACAAATTTGGCAAATACAAGTAGCTTTTCTAAGAAAATTCCAAAAAAGGAATATCACTTTAACCTTTGGAATACTTATCAGTAATCACCAATACCAGTTAAGTAGTTTCTTTGTCTTGAGTTTAATACTATTAGTAATCGCTGCCAAAGAGAAACTTATTACTGAAACAGATCTACATGTTTAAGGAAGAAAATAATTAAGTTAAAAATTACACTAGTAAAGTATTAGTGATAGTAAATCAACCAGACAGCTACTGCATTCTGCATATAATCAATAGTCCTATTTTTATCACTCGACCATCAATAAAATTTTTCTCTCGTTTTGCAGATTTTCTATATAAAAAGAATAAGAAACTGAACTTTCACTTGAATTAAGGTAAAATACTGACAAAACTGCATTTAATTCACGATTACATGTATATGTATGTGTGTGTGTGTGTGTGTCTATATATATATATATATATATTATTAGTAAGAATAGTTCAACTAAATGCTGGAGGTAATTCACTAATATGTCTGGAAATTTTCACAATTATCCTGCTTTTCGATCAAGCTTAGGACATTTGTATGATTTGAAACACTTACAGAAGCTGCATGGCTAAGTGGTTTGCATGTCCGACTTGCAACAGAAAAGGTGTGGGTTCAAATCATATCATCAGATTGGCCTGGGTATTTTAAGTTCTGTGTTCCTAACCAACAGCTGAATGATCAAAGTTTAAAAATAAGAAATTCAAATCAAAATCTACACTGTGAATGACATCTATACAAAATTCATGACTGCTGCTATGGCAAACTTGGTGTAATTCAATATTTTTCATTGGATTCTAAGGGAAATCAATTTCCATGGATTCCATGGTTGCTACAAGCCATGAATTTAAAGGCCAAAAGATTTATTTTTTTCCTGCTTAAATAATAGGACTCCTTCCCCAATTAAGTGGCAAAGAAAATGTCACTTTCCACAAAACTATGAAAAATAAAATGGATTCACAATATTTAACTAACTCTATCCATTTTCTACTTACCCTGCAAGAGCATGCTCCTGTCATCTTGTCACAGTTAGGGTCAAAACCATTCTCCCGTGTGCATGACTTAACACAAGGACCACATATGGGATATCCCCACCAGGTGGCAGGACAAGGTTGTTCTGCTGTGTTCTCACAGTACTGCCCTGATTGTAGAGTGCCACACACACAAGTGTAGTCACCATTTGGAGGATGTCGGCAGTCCGCTGAATTCTCACAAGGGTTGAAGTTCATGCAAATGTCATTGCAATTCGGGCCCAATGTGCCTGTGAAAGTGCAGAATCATTTCTATATTACAAAAATCAGTGCTTGTTTAACAGAATGAACAGTGAGTACATGTGCACTAAATAATATGGTTATAGCTTCATATTTATGACTCTAGAGTTACATATTTTACTGAGGCAATGGAATGCATATTTTTAATTAAGGAGGAAACAACTACATAAATACCAAATTAGAAACACAATTATTCTCTTAAAAAAACCATTTCAGAATATCTAAGTCAGGAAACAATGAGATAAGAGGTGGGTGGGTGTCTCAAAAAAGTACCCAATAACATATACAATGGAAATAGTCAAGACTGTCCCACATATTTTTTAGTTAGCAAATCAAATTAAAATATCAACTTTTTGAAGAAAACTGTGTCATAGGACAGCTTCCCATTTGTATGGTAGATCTACATACATGTGAAGAAGTTGTTTTAAAAAAAAATGTAAAAAAAAAAATGAGACCTCCTCAATCCATGAATTAAACTGATAAAAAAAGAATTTTTGAAGAAAAAAATATACAAACAAAACTAAAAGAACTGACAGAAAAATCGTAGTGGTGAAACTTGCAGCATATAAACATATTTTGATGCATTTACTCAACTGCTAGTTGTTCCAGAAAAGTTAGGATTTTAATACATAAATTACAAAGAAGCTATTTCTGCTAACACTGTATTCACCATGAAGTTTTGTGAAAAAATATGCATGTTACTTTTGTTAGGATCTGGCAATCTTTGAATGAACAATTCCAGAAGCTTGAAATCGAAGATAGATATTAAAAACCCTAATTCATAAATGCCATGTTAAAGCTTGACTGTCAAACCAAAGAGTGAAAGGATGAACCTCCGAGTACAACTGTAAATACTGCCATTGTTTATAATGTTAATTACAACGTCCCTCTCTGTTGTTGTTTGGGTCTAATGCCATTTTTTCAGAGCATGATAGGCTATCGCTGGCAGCCAGTATAACTGGTGGAGGAAGAACACAGGAAAACCCCAATAAGAACCGTCAACACTCGAGATGCTACTGGCAAGCTTTCTCACATACCCATATCGGTTGAGCCCAAGACTGAAACCCATGTGAGTTAGTAAAGGCAATTGCTTTATACCCCTCCCCCTGCCCCCCCCCCCCATCCCCCTGGTCAGCAGCAATTCACATTTCATAGTTCCGTGATATCAGAATAAATTGACCACACTTCAATTAGTCTGTGTCTACAACAGGATTGAAGGTGACCAACTGTTAGTTATTTCTGATAGGATCATAAAGGATTAGCACATTTTGTAATACACAAGTATGAAACAAAATCAATCAAGCTAGTAGGACTTGACACCTTTTTAATGAAGCAGAAAAGTTTATCACCAAGTCTTAAAAAAAACATGAAAAATGTAAAACCATTGCCAACAAACAGTTGCATTTTTTACCCATTGTGATTCCCCAAAATTATGTCAGTAATATGCTGAAATGAAAAGATTCACAAAAAATTAGTGTATCTTGCAATTCAAGGGAAATACAGATTTTAGAATAAATATAATGATTCTGATTGGATACATTCAACTAAAAATTTGGATACATTCAACTAAAAATTGGATCCAAACTTTAATTAAAATATGTATAAACCTAAATCTTTCGCTTATAAATTAAGCATTTTATTAAACATACAACATATTTTTTAATATTAGATACGTTAATATTCAGTAAAACTGTAATAATAAGGATTTTAAAAATTGGACCCACCATTCGAACACTGGCAAGAATATTGTTCCCATTCATCCACACACTTGGCACCTCTGTTACATGGATTACTGCTGCATACATCAGTTGGCTGGCATCCCTTCTCACCAAGATTAATTTCTGGGTTCAACAAGATTGAGTTCTCAATGTTCCCCACTCGAACATTCTGCAGGTAGTAGAGAAGAGAGCAGTCAAATAATGAAAGATAAGGTATTGCTAAGAACTTTAGTAAACATCATGAAGCCATGAACACCTTCAAGAAAAATATACCATTCTAGTTTTCTTTAATCCTTACAGTGCATGTCACTGCACAAGTCACAGAGTCTGTTGAGATCCAATTATGCTTGTCATGGAGAATGTCATTTTTCAGGAAAGCTTTACATCAAAGGTTGTGAAACTAAACTACACTGAGCCCTGGAATATGCATTGTCTAACTTTAGCCGCACATTTAGCAAAGAAATTTACAAATGCTTGGTTAAAATAAAAAACTAAAATATGAAACTAAAAATGTCTAACTCACAAAATTATCCATCTTCAGGTGACGATTTCATTTCATACTGGGTGATGATAGCAATGATGACAATGACTTTTAAAATTTTCAAGTAGATGAGTAGTACAGAAAGTGTGATTGATAATACAAACAAGTGATTTTCACCACTTGGATATAACTTTGTAACAGCCATACATATATTTGGTTGAGCCAATAACAAATAAAGTTTATCTACACCGTTTCATTAAAAAGGTATAAGGAAGATGAAATACAAATGTAATTTGTAATTTTATCTGCATCTGAACCTGTAAATGTAAATATGATCAAGTTACAGATGTCACTTGATGTTACTAATAAACTTCTGACTCCGACAATCAATTTTCATTTAACTCATTAACCCCTGGTGCCGCGTTTATGTGGCAGGAGGTGGTAGCCTACTTCTGAGCTCTGTAGCGTCAAGGTCATGTATGACACACTAAAGTGGGTGGTACTACAGAAAGGTAGACAGATGTGGCTTTACGATGATACCAAATAATATGGATGTTCTAGTTGCACTACAAAATACAGAGGGAAAAACGTATTTTTTTGGACCCGAGTTTTTCCCACCCGAAATTCGCACGAGGTCGGAATACGATTTTGTGTCCGGATTTTCTACTTTTTGGTCTCAGATCTAAGACAGACCGGTCTGAACTGCACACAGACAGGCGAACCTTCACAAAAAGTAGGATAAGATGGGCATTTGGAATAAAGAGTGGTCTTGACACGAAAATGATGGGTCCGTTAAGCAAACAAAAAAAACAAAAATCCAACTTTTACCCTTCTGCTCATACGCAGGCATAATAGCCAATGAAAAACGATGTTTCTAACACAACTAGGCATTAGGTTAACCTAAAATCTCTTGGAGGTCGAAGTATTAGGATGTATTCAGAAATAGCCCCCAAAATGTGTTTCCTACTCGCATTTCAGGCGAAAACGACAAAAACCTCCAGGGGTTAATGTGTTAAGGGTTTGTCTATTAGAGCTGGGTACCTCAAAAAATTTTGTACCCCAGTATTTGTGTGAACCTACCATGATACCTACCAAAGTTTACTGCAATTATTAGAGACAAAAAATTCATGTTCTATGGCAGGGACCTGACACGTTTTTGTTTAATTTCTGTCTGTCAATAGTGGGAAAAATATCTTGCTCTGATTTATTGCAAAATAACACCATATTACATCCAAGATATTATCTTGAAAAATATTAATTATCTTGAAATAAAAGTAAAGAAAATATTTCAGCTCAAAAGAAAATCACACCCACCCTCTACAATTAAATGCCCAGTACATTACAGTTAATGAATTTGCTATGTGAATGTTAATTGTTGTACCAGTGTATGTTAATTGTTGTACCAGATGCAGTCCAAAAGCTAAAACCAAAGTGGGATGATTAAGCTGAAAAATACAATGCTGATATGAGACAGCATACAATAAAAATAGCAAGTGTTGATACCGAAGCCTACAATTTCTTAACTACACTATTGACAAAATTGGCATGGAAACTTTGAATGGGATGCCAAACCCCTGTCAAGATTAACTGGGAGAAATCTATACATGCATTACTGATGAAAACTACCAAAGTACTGGTACATTGAAAAGCAACCATGGTATGTACCAACAAAAACAATACCATGGTAAACTAGTGTACCACTAATACCACACATCTCTACTATTATCTACCTTATTTGAAATACAAGCAATTTAAAAGCAAAGTGTTATTTTCATTTCTTTTCTCAAACAATTCATCAATGAGGAATTTTGTTCAACAAAACCATATAGCACTGAGTTAATTAAGGAGGTTGCTACTGTGTCAAAGTGGTTACTATCAGAATCACAATCTGTGGGTTGCAGGTTTGAATCCTGCCCAAACCTGCCCTGGTTGACTGCTGTGGTTTCTCCAGGCAAGGTACCTATACCCACACTACCACAGGACTAAATAGTCTTTTATGTGCAGATGTGCCATGAAGTACCACTCAACCAATTAGTCAATCATATTACTTATACATCACTGCAACAAGAGAGAACTTCATGAAAATGTGTCATCATCATCCAATGGTAACTTTCCATATAAACTCACTTGCTAGTCAAGTCAAAGTGGAAAATGCACACACCAAGATCTGCTGTTGCATCATGCAGCAGCATACTTGGGTCCATGCAGTTTGTTATGAGTAATCAGTAATACAAACAACACAGACCCTGATCTGCTGTTGCATCATGTAGCAGCATACTTGGGTCCATGCAGTTTGTTATGAGTAATCAGTAATACAAACAACACAGACCCTGATCTGCTGTTGCATCATGCAGCAGCATACTTGGGTCCATGCAGTTTGCTATGAGTAATCAGTAATACAAACAACACAGACCCTGATCTGCTGTTGCATCATGCAGCAGCAGACTTGGGTCCATGCAGTTTGCTATGAGTAATCAGTAATACAAACAACACAGACCCTGATCTGCTGTTGCATCATGCAGCAGCAGACTTGGGTCCATGCAGTTTGCTATGAGTAATCGGTAATACAAACAACACACACCAAGATCTGCTGGAGCATTATGTCATAGCAGACTAGTGTCTATGCTGTTTGCAGTTGGACTCAACTTATAAATGAGTATGTACAATATTCTCATGAGGATAAAAATAAAAGTTGTTTTCACCAAGGTGAAAAAAAAAATCTCCATAGATTTCAGTTTAAACTGTTATATAGTAATGTTCTAAAGTAATAACACAAGATTATTCAAATCAAAATTTTAAACAACACATGTACAATCTTCCTATACAAAAGAAATCAACTTAACTTAGTTTCAACTCAGTTATTTCTTCCCATCACCCTATACACGAGTTCCAATAGCTTTTAACACAAAACTTAAAAACTACTTTAACGTTGATGACACTGTCACAATAATACCTACATCTAGCCATGACTGCACAGGTAAGACAAGACAAACCCAGCAACAACAAACAACACAATCAGTACATCATATGAATTTTTTCTAGTTCTGAATGGCTAATTACTGGGATTTTATCTAGATCAATATGCATTTGCCCTCAACTGTTGTCATTATACTTGTTACAATAGGTACTATGCTACATGCCACTGTCATATGATGACCCAATACATCAACTAAAATACTAGATCCATTACTGCTTTCTCCATTAAGAACTGTTCTCCTTGAGAGTTGTTTAGTGTATAGTGCCCTGACCTGTAGCTTAGGTATTGTAATGGCTCGACAAGACCACACACGAACAATTTCCACTGAAGAAGTCAGATTATGGTAAAATGCAAAACTATTCTCATTTATAAGCCAAGTCCAACTGCAAAATGGCAAATAGCATAGCATGCAGACAGATCAGGGTCTATGCAGTTTGTAAGAAATAATCAAGAGAACAAACAATATAGAACCTGATATGCTGGTACATTGTGCAATGGCAGAACAAGGTATCTGTTGTTTATAGTTGGTCTTGACTTGTAAGCAAGTATATATTGTACAGCATGACAAGAATTACCTGTATGCATCCAGTGAAGCCTTTGGATATAGGCCCATTGCCAATTCTCAGGGCACCTGCATATACTGTCTGTATTGCCCTACCCTGCATAGTGCTTTGGACTTGTTCTCTTTGCTGTAAAAAAAAAAAAAAAGTAAATCCATATATAAATTTATTTTTAATTCTCTTAAGCATGCACATCTTTAACTCCTATCCTTATAATACACAACTTGAGTAATATTCTCTCTTTAATTATAAAATATCAGAACAAAATTCTGACTAATTTTGCATTCTATTCTTTATAAACAAGTCATAAAATGCATCAATGGCTAGTACTAAAAATACCTTTTTTTTTTACATTTTTTTTAACACTGGACCAAGTTAAACTGATATTCCAAGCATTTTGACACTCTTACAGAATAAGTTCAGCAAAATGCACAGTCTGAACTGCATCAGAATAGTGTGAATTGTTTGGCGGACACATTGGTCAGACGGAAACAAAAACCAATATAATACTATACCAAAGTCTCAACTGATAACGGCACAGACAGTGAAACCCCACTATAACTGGATGGTTGTGGTCCAAAATGTGCCATCATGTTAAGTAAAATTTCGGGTGCCATACCACATCCAGGTTATATCTGTATTCCTATTGCAATGAAAAGTGTTATAGTGGGGGGTTTCACTGTCTAAGCTTTTCACAAACTTTAATACAGAAATGAAACTTTCTTAAGGTTAATGCTGCCACTGGGTATAAGTGACAAAGTGAAACTCGTATACACTCGACTCCTGTCCTACCTCTCACCAGATGACACTTTAAAGAAATGCAGTCCTGATAAACATACTAATAATTGTGCAATCTTTTAAATTCTGCATCACTACTGATAATAATTAGTCCTATAAGAAAATGCATATTCTGTTAACCATAACAAATTTAACCATGACCTGACAATGTGTTTATATCAGAGTTTTTCATTTTAAATTTTTTTTAAGCATTAAGGGTGCTTGTTTCTTTGTTGGTTTTATCAGTACTTATAACACTGGCTACACCATGCTGAGAAAAAAGGGGGGAGGGGTCTATAAGTGTCAATGCAATTAGCAAATCTCAAACTTGTAAAGAAAAATTAATGCTTAGATTTTCAGCACATCAGAATTTTGATAGCCCCAATAAATATAAAATACAAAATCTTCTTTGGAGTAAAACATACATGTCCTACATGATGCCAATTCTTGGAGTAAAATAGATTTCTGCAGTAATACATACTAAATCATAATTCATTAGGAGAAGATCCATTACCTTGCAAATCCCTCCAGCTAAAAAAGTTATTAACTAGGTCTTTTGGCCTTTTCTTCCAAAATAAGTGCAAAAAGGTCGTTGGCTTACTTATACATAAGTCATGAGAGTGTGGCCTCCCTTTTCTACAGATTGTTACGAAGTCCAATCAAAATTACTCAATTACTACTGGTACGCAAGTACACACTCTTCTAGTGATGAAACTGAGGAAGGGTTTGGGAGGAAATGCCCATATTATGATTTGGCAATTATAATCAATTTTACTCCAAAAATTGATTTCTTATTTAAATACATTACCTGATCACAGCATGTTGGAAGAAGAGATGAGGTAAAGAGAGTTATATCCCCTAGCCCCAAAATTGGTAATGGCTCCCATCTGCTAATACATTAGGCAGCTTCGAGTCTCATATGACATACCAGTCAATGAATGGACATGATCTTGATAAAAAATGTTTGCCATCCTCAAATCCAGCAGAAGTATGTATGTATGTATGTATGTATGTATGTATGTATGTACATATTAGGGTTTAACAGCATGTCAGCACAATACTTGCTACATTGTTCTCATTTAAGATTAAGTTCTATACATCTCTGTTTGCACCACTGAGAAAAAACTCCAGTTACCCTCATGAGATTTCAAAGTGGCAGGGCTTTGGTCCACACTTCTTAGCAGAAATGTATGTGATTTATCTGATATGAGCCAGGCATGCTGGTTCTGCATTTCTGGGTTATCACAGCACACAAGGAGAAGGCAGGATTTTCCTGAGAATCTTCAATACTAGATTTGGGAGGTTACTGATCCATGATTTTTCCCACATTTGGGGAGCAATCTGGATTAGCCTGCTGTCCAATTCCTCTGCTTTCTAAACGAGCTTGCAAATCCACTGGTTTGGAGAAAATACATATGCATTTAGACTGTTCCAGTTCAGTGAAAGAGTGTTGTATTTAGGATCTGGGACTGGCAAAGTTTAGGTTTCAAACCTGATATTCCACCTTGTCACAATGTGGGCCAAAAGACATTATCAACAGCAGGCACAGATATGAATTAAGACTGAGGGATGAGTGGACCAACCTATGTTAATCAGTTGATTCTGAATGGACAAGGTAGTGGATATTTTCCAAACATTATGATGCGGTATTGTATTTGAAGAAGAAATAACAATATAAAATATAAAAGTACTGACCACTCTCTGTCCATAGTCCAATATCATGGTGACTGTGCCTCTGTCTTCCCAACGAGCCTCAAAATAATGCCACTCCCCATCATTCACTGGTACAGGGTCAAAGGTCAACAACTTCAGATGATTCAAACTATTGTTGTAAGCGTAGTTTATATAACCTTCAATCAACTGGAATATTGAATAAAATTGTTACTCATCTTCCGCTCTCGTTAATGCATAACAATTTCCAACAGGTATTAATTACTAATATGAAAGGTAGATTTCTTTCATATTTCTTTTTTCTTTTTTTTTATACATAAAAGAATTTTAAAATTAGGATTATCACCAGGAGTCTATGCAATTTCAAAACTAAAATAAATGTTATGTAACAACGTATTAAAACCTATCACTGACAACGATTTTCAAATGAATTTGTAACCCAAAGATAAAAAATTAAGTGCTAAAATTCATGAATTTTTAATCATACACAAGATTTGTTTGCAAAACACATATGCTCACAATATCGACCAAGATGTAAAACAAAAGTGCTAAAATTGCAGGAAAAGTTAATCAGGTCATCTGCGTATAAATACAAAAATGCCCACAACAGTAAGTGACTCCTTCCAACGGTTGCGTACAACTGTACTAATAATTCTTGGCAAAAAAGCCAAAGTCCCAAAAATGAAGAAAACAGCTGCTCGAAAAAAAGAAAAAAAAACTGTTGCAATGGCTTTAAAATCTAACCAGCTCATCTACAAAAAGATTCAAATATAGATACAAATATACCTACTAAATTTCCATTTTTCTATTTCAAGTAGGTTTTGCTTAATCATGCTAACAGGACTTTCTCAAAATTTAAAAGGAAAATTAAGAAAGGGTAAAATAACAAACTGAAAATAAAACTTAAATGTTACGGCCTTTAATCTACTTAAGTCGTATATACATACATACATACATACATACATACATACATACATACATACAAATATGCTAGCCAAATTTCATTTCTAAGTTTTGTCATTTTTTGCAATCTTTTTGTATCTCTTGGAATGGATCTAAGGACAGATGATTATAGATGAGACCAAATCAGGATGACAATGATGCAAGCGGTGTAGGGGCATACAAAAATAACAGAATTCCTCACCTCTATGACGACACTTTCTCCCTGATCTGCAATAATTTGCATTAGAACACCCGTTGTGCTGCGAGTGCGAAAGGATATGCCATTGTACCATGGGAAGTGAACAGGAGGTATAATGTCATTGCGGAACATCATGTAGCCATTCCCTCTGAACTTCTGTGGGAAGTCAATTACTGGAATATAAATTAAGAAAAAGAAATTATCTATACTGATCTGAAGATTATTAAAAGACAGAGACTAGTCTCATGCATTAAAGGATTTTACAAGCAATCAGGAATGTTTTAAGAGGTCCTGCAAGGTCATTAACAGTCCTGTGTCCCAAATAAAAATATTTCGAATTCAAGAGAATTTACAAATTGAGCAATTTACACCTGAAAAATGTGTTCCCATTTTTGTCTTTTCCCCCACTCCCCAAATCATGAACCCATAATTCATTCCAAACTAATCCCTGGCAATTTTTATCCTAAAAACCCCTATTTAAAATATCACCAATGTTTCATCCTTAAAAAAATTGATTAAAAGTACCAATTCAAAATTCCGGCCAATATAATTTTTGCCAGATTCTTCCTTTAAGAATGTCATAACATAAATGCACCAACTTTTTTATATGTATAAAACTACAATTTGCCAGCCTTATAAATGGAAGATGTTAAACAAGATTTCCTTTGATATAAAAGTTATGAAACAAGTCAAATAATATAATATGCCAAGAGCTGTTGGCATTGAGTATTACATTGCATTATTCAATGTATTTAATACATGTCAAACTGACATCATACATGTCAAACTGACATCATATATGTCAAATGAACATGATGTCTATAGTAAAAGTCATGCAAGTCATGTATGTGCATTTACACATTTTAAATTAAATACAAATTGTTCTTTTACAATTTAACACTAATTTTCTTTAACCAAAGTCTATTCAATCCTGATTATTGAATACTCTGCACCTTAACTGTCATCAAGAAACTTCCAGATGAAAATCATCGCTCTCTATGGTCTTTTACAATGGTGGCCAAGAACCAAGAAAAGCGCACGTCAAGTGGAATAGTCACAATACAGGGTAGTATGAATTTGTTTATCAGTATGCACAGCTTTTATTGTGACATCACTTCAAGCAACATCCAATCCAGATTGTATTGGATCACACCTTTAGGTTCTTCTCATCCAAAAATGGTTAAGTATTTTAACATTGATTTTGTCATATGCACTTCTCAGGGCATCTAAATTATCTCTTTACCTGCCAAAGAAATGTGGATGTATAAGAATCCAAATGAAGTAAATATTTGTCACTTAAAGGTATGTAAATTCAAAGTCTAAAAACTGACACCCATTACTGAAATAATTGACGTTGAATGCCTACATGACTTGTGTGGCTTTTACTATAATCACATATTATTAAATATTTTGCACTACTTAATGATGTTGCTATGTAATGCTGCTACGTGTTATGCCACTGATGTGTGGCAAGCAATTTGTAACATTATGTCATGATGCAAAAAGAAGCATGTTCAATGATTTTGAATACAAGTTCTGAACACTGCTGCTAATATTAAATATAACAATGACAAAACTCACTGCCAGAGACTCATGTTTTGCCATTTGCTGTCACTGACAAGAACAAGAGACAAAACAAAACCAACCCATATTATCTAAAGATGCACAGAATGTATGCAAAACTAACCTTGGGAGCAGTCCTTTCCAGCTGTTCTTTCTGGGCAAATACAGTAGTATGTACCCCAACCCTCCATACAGGTTCCTACAAAAATTAAAGCAAACAAATAATGGTTACTAAAACAGTACATGAATATCTGTAAGGTTAACTCTTAACGTAATGACAATATTTCTCCTGCATTAAAGTTTAAAATCCATCCATAAAGATAATATTTCAACTACATTAAATTTTCAACTCTATCCAAAAAGATATTTTCAGCTACATTAAATTCAACTACATTAAATTTTGCAAACTTAAGTCAATTCAGTATACTGTGAATTCACACACTTTCATGGCAGTTAATTTTCACTGAAGATAACACTTTCATTGGTACCTACCTTCGTAGCTTGAGGAGTTTTCAACTGCTTCTAAAGTGGGATCGTTGCTCTTCACCATATTTACCACATCCAATTTGACAATACAGTTAATCGGTAATAAGCATACAGTTGTATTTAGATAACTGGTAATGTGCATACTGTTATATCTGGCAAAACTGGTGTATATTGTTATATCTAACTAAATGGCAATAGGCATACTGTTGTATTTAGCTAATTGGCAATATGCAGACTTGCATTTCGATAACTGGTAATAAACGCACTATTGCATTCAGCTATTTGATGATATACATATAGCTGTCTTCAGTTAACTGGTAATATACATGCTGCTGTATTTAGTTAAATGGTAATATGGATACTGTTGTATTTAGGTAATTGGTAATATGCATGCTGTTGTATTTACCTAATTGGATACTGTTGTATTTAGGTAACTGGTAATATGGATACTGTTGTATTTAGGTAATTGTTAATATGGATACTGTTGTATTAAGCTAATTGGTAATATGGATACTGTTGTATTTACCTAACTGGTAATAATTGGTAATATGGATACTGTTGTATTAGGTAATTGGTAATATGGATACTGTTGTATTTAGCTAATTGGTAATATGGATACTGTTGTATTTACCTAATTGGTAATATGGATACTGTTGTATTTAGGTAATTGGTATTATGCATACTGTTGTAGTTAGCTAATTGGTAATATGGATACTGTTGTATTTAAATAGATGAGGCATACTGTTGTATTTAGCTTGTATTATGCATACTGTTGTATTTAGCTATTTGGTACTATGCATACTGTTGTATTTACCTAATTGGTAATATGGATACTGTTGTATATAGGTAATCTGTAATATGCATATTTTCATATTATGCTACTATTAGCATGTATGATATTTGCTCTGGTTAATAATGTTTACTCAAGTTATTGACCATGTCTTGAGCAAAATAAAAGGTATTCAAGTTTTCGTTTCTGGTAAAATGTCAGGTAAAATAGGAATGTTTTGTCCAATTATGCTGCTTTTTCATCACGTAAAGATATTTTTTTCAACTCTTTTATACCTCCTCTCTGACAAGGGGAACTCAGGCAGTTTTCAACCTTGACTGGGCACCCAACAACAGTCCCATTGTTGGCAACTGAGGTATTAAGATCCAAAAGGTTGCCATTAATATGAAAGTCCTTGATACAACCCACAAAGTCCTTGTTTTGGATCTGGAAGTTGGATGGTAAGGTAGGAAGTCCACCAATTTGCAGCGGTCCTGTGACATCCAAGAGACGATGGCATGTTTTGGTTATCTTCTCACACCTTTAAGAAAATAAAACTTTATGTAAAGTTTGTACAATTTGTAATAATCACTATTGAAAATTCTAATGCGGGCATGCCATAGCTTGTTATATGAAATAAACTGACCTCTTGGAAAATCATAAACAACTCTGCCTACTAATATGCCAAGCTATTTCTTTTAAATTGGCTGTAAGAAAAACAATCATGATAATTGACAAATGCCTTTAAAAATCAGCAATTTTCCTCACTAAACCAATTATGGTACTTCATTACAAACGTTCATGGTACTTCAAGAAAAGCAATCATGGTACTTCAAGAAAAGCAATCATGGTACTTCAAGAAAAACAGTCATTGTACTTCATGAAAAACAATCATGGTACTTCAAAAGAAACAGTCATGGTACTTCATGAAAAACAATCATGGCACTTCATGAAAAACAATCACGGTACTTTATGAAAAAACAATCATGGTACTTCATGAAAAATAATCATGGTGACAGATGACATTTAAGCATTTTCTGAATATTTCACAAGAAGTGGACGAGAGCTGTTTAAGAGTCCTGAAATAGTGTATGCAGTGTTCACACTGCGCTGAGCAATTATATTGGTCAGAAAATGAAATTTCTGTCATGATAATTGATTGACAATCACAATCCCATACTGAAAACATACAGAATACCTCTGATTTTGGATGACTTATTCTTTGACTCTTACAGACACAAGAATCAGGGATCAAAATCATGGCTGTCAAGTTGCAATGAAAGTGTTTTACTATAGTGTACTTAAAATCTATCTTACCAATGTCCACATCTTACTTCTGATCTATTATTTGAATCCCAATATCTTAACTCAAACAGTGGTTTTAACTGTCACTTTCTCAAAACTGTAAAAGTCTGCATACAACCCTTAAACACATTACTATAAACTGCTTGATTAAGCGTCACACTCTGATATGATCATTAATATGAAATCTTGTCTGAATAAACTGGACCATTTGCAAAGGCAATATTCTTTTTTAAAAAAATGAATAGAATAAAACAACCTACTTAATTTTCAGCCGAGAATGACTTCCAACTGTTCAGTATCCATAATTTGCGATGTAATTTGCGATGTACTTTTCAATGTCTAACATTTGTTATCTTTATAACGTAATTATAGCAAAATCATTTACTATCACTGATATAATCTCTCTTATGAAATCAACGATAAAAGCTGAAACCAGGATTCAGATCAAACTGTTAATAAATTATTAACAAGTCAGGACTGATGTGTTTTCAAACTGTCTGTTCATAACCATTTAATAACATCAATTATTAATACTGTATATATTCACTTATAATACAAATCCAACTACAAACTGCACAGACCCAGATCTGACGTCACATAATGCGTCGGCAGATCTGGGTCTATGTAGCTTGTTAGGAGTAATCAGTAGAACAAACAAGACAGACCCTGATCCGCATGCATGTTATGCTACGGCAGATCAGGATCTTTGTTGTTTGCAGATTGACTCAGCTTATAAGTGAGTGCATATGGCAAGCTGGAGGACATGTTATTAAGCTGCCTGTGTACTATATGTCATTAAACATCAAAGAACCAGATTACCACAATTCAAATGCAAGATAGGTACCTGTACTTAAATCAATGGAAGCATGTAGTAAATACTTTTCAGCAACTTATTATTTTAGTCTCTGATTTGCAACTGATGGACAAATAACATACTACTGCCCATATTTCATTTGTGTAAATTTCAATCATCAATACCACTCAGTCATTCCTCTATTTTCATTTTTTTCTCTCACATAATTCATATTAATGCAATCTCCAAAATGCACTGAGCTTGACTGTGGACCTTTGCCTAGAATTCCAGCAATTGGATGACTATTAGGCAGCTGGAAGTACATATCAATGGTTTTAAAGTTACTGCAAACCATGCCATTTTAGAATTATTAAATTTGTGAGCATCCAGTGCAATCAGCATATTTCTGACTTACAGCCAGCCAAGTCGTTTCCATTGGCAACTGTTAAAATAAGCAGTTTGTCATGATGTAAAATCAATAAAACAAGTTTTCAACATGACTGATGAAAAATATATTTTTCACATAATCTGCAAGATTCTAAATATACAATAATGGAGTAAATAAACTGGAATTACCATATTGATTTTTAGCCAGACAAGTTTTTTTTCATATTTTTCTGTCCCCTGTCTTTGCATGCAACACCTCCATATATAGGCCAAAACATCTGGTCACATGACTGCCTGGTTTATGTAAGTATTACTATGTTTATCAAGTTCCATTATATTCTTCAGTGTGAATAACATTACTGCAACCCATCAATATAAAGACATTAATTTAGATGTATGGACTATGTAGTCTGAAATAAAGAATTCTTATCTTATCTTATCTAATTATAACACTGTTCCTGTTATGAGGAAGCTCTTCATAACATATTTATGTTACATGGTCCTTCTTTATAACACAGATCCTGTTATAAGATCCTTCTTTATAACATGGTTCCTGTTATGAGGCCCTTCTTTGTAACAAAGTTCCTGTTATAAGACCCTTCTTTATATAACAAAGTTCCTGTTATAAGACCCTTCTTTATACAACACAACTGCTGTTATAAGACCCCTCTTTATACAACACAATTGCTGTTATAAGACCCTTCTTTATATAACAAAGTTCCCGTTATAAGACCCTTCTTTATAACACAATTTCTGTTAGAAGGCCCTTCTTTATAATGCAGTTCCTGTTATAAGGCAAGTATGTTCATGGATACTATTTCATTAAGTGGTAGTAACATTACATGCATCATAATCAAATACTTCATTATGACAGGGTATACTATTTAATCCAATGGGCAGCTTAATAACAATGACAGAGATGTACCTTAGAGTTAATTTCCTGGTTGTGTTTCAAAAATGTTACAAATAATGTTCCCAAATTTATCCAAGAAGATAACAACAATGAAATATGTTATTGATACTTACTCTGTAGGGAGGACCTGAGTGACTTGTGCAGCACAGGTGTAGTTGATTTTATTTCCATACTTTACTGATATCATTGTGTCACAATCCTCTCCTACAGTCACGGTCACAGTCTGAAAATAGGATGAGATACATCATCATCAGAGTTAAAACAAAATCATGTGCCCAGAGCCCATGGGATACAAGAATACTGGGTTTAGGCACTTGTGTAACAAAGTAAGTCTGACCAGTGGGCACTTGTGTAATGAAGTAAGTCTGACCAGTGGGGTACTATATTCTATCGTCAGCTGTTCTGTATTTTTTTTCTTCAAAATACTTTGAAATAATTGTAAATGACACAAAAAAATAATAAATGAAACATTGTGTAATCATGTACTTTGTCTGTGTTGCTGAATTAGCCTGGACAAACTACCATCTGTATTTGCCATATCGTAATTAAACATGCTTATAAAAGAACATGCAACACAGATGCCCCCAAAGCATGAGCAGCATACCATAGCCTGTAAAAATGTATCCAATCAGTAACCACAGAAACACGTGTACATGGCTAACAAATATGTACATGGTATATGAACTTCCCACTTCCATTTATTGTGTGTGCATGTGATTTTGATTTTTAATGAAGTTTTTACAATTTTTCAGTTATATTGCTACAATGTCTGCAGTATAGCAGTTTATGGTGATGTCTAACATGGGGGGGGGAATCGTGCTGCAGACATGTAACATCAGTGCTGCAGACATGTAACATCATGTCATAGCCATTATCTGACACCAGGCTGACCCGTCTTAGCACTAACCTCTTAATGCTTAATGCTTACTGCAGATGTTAGTGCCATTTTTATAAGCTTTTGTTATGACTCAGCTGGGGTTTTGAACCCGAGACCTCCCGCATCTAACCACTTAGGCCACCTGAGTGGTCCATTTCCAATTAAATGATATATTAATGATAAATCTGTTTAAAGGAACTACTTATTATGATTTTATTCTTTGTCAATTCTTTTCTTGAGCATCAATGATTTTGAAATGAAATGTGTCACTGCCAGGAAAATTTAGAAGTGGATGAGAATTGGTTGTACCGATCATTGCAAAACATTACACCTCAGGTTAATTTATTTGATGACATCATTATTAATGCTGACAAAAATTTCCTTAAACTCAATTATCACCTTTGGAAAACACACATATTAACAGAAACTTTGATGAGTCATTTTTTTTTAAAGAAACACAGTTCTGAGTTTGCAAGCCAGTGCATAGCTTCTTGGTCACTGAAGATCAAACAGAATCATTTCTAAATGCACCCCAAGGCAGTGCATAGCTTCTTGATCACTGAAGATCAAACAGAATCATTTCTAAATGCACCCCAAGGCAGTGCATAGCTTCTTGATCACTGAAGATCAAACAGAATCATTTCTAAATGCACCCCAAGGCAGTGCATAGCTTCTTGATCACTGAAGATCAAACAGAATCATTTCTAAATGCACCCCAAGGCAGTGCATAGCTTCTTGATCACTGAAGATCAAACAGAATCATTTCTAAATGCACCCCAAGGCAGTGCATAGCTTCTTGATCACTGAAGATCAAACAGAATCATTTCTAAATGCACCCCAAGGCAGTGCATAGCTTCTTGATCACTGAAGATCAAACAGAATCATTTCTAAATGCACCCCAAGGCAGTGCATTCATCATGTAAAGATATACCATAGAAGTATAAAAATTATCCTTTTGGTTGTTTAACTCAAATTGTCAGATATATTATATAAAGTTAATGTCTTATCATAAAAAGAGGTTCAAGACATACAGCAAATTGAAACAATCACAAGCTGATTGATGCATGGCATGCACATTAACAATGGCTTCCATATGAATAGTTGTCAGCTGTAAGCCTAACATGCAGATTCAGGGGAAGGTTGGGTTTCGAATTGGTTTAAGTGGAATCATTCTGATTATCGTATAATATGTACACATTTAGAGATTTTGTTAATCACTGCAGCCTTAGATGTTCTCACTAAAGCCCAATGGTATAATGGTTGATGAAAGCTTTGATTGATATGCAAGGCTAAAATTTTTAAGTCAAACATTGGCTCTAACTCAATAAAAATTTGACAGAAAATGCTCAAAATCAAAAGCTTCTTAGCATAAAGCCTCAAATAAGTAGGTTTCAATCTGTGATGTCATGCAAAATCATGTTGGCACAATTTAGCTTAAACTACTCAAGGGAAACAATAAAATTTGATATGCATATTTGTATGTGTATGTAGATGACCCAATTAAATTTTAATGTCAAATAGAAATTTTCAAACTGTGTACATTTTGGGTGGCTTAGATTTTTGGTTTGTTGATCTTGAGTTACTTAATCAACATCAGTGACAACATGGGCCAACGTTTCATGTCTAAAATGTAGTGATTCAAAAAGTGTCTTCATTGTGGAAGTTGAAAGTACTGTTACATAAGCACTCAAACTGTATGGAAGTAGAAAGAACAGAAACAATTTTCTTAACATTTATCAATTTTGACAATTGTCAATTTTGACATTTATTAACTTTGACAATTATCAATTTTGATATTTATCAACTTTGACATTTATCAACATTGACAATTATCAATTTTGACAATTATCTATTTTGACATTTATCAACTTTGGCAATTCTTCATCATTTTGTTCTGGCTTATAATTTGAAAAGTTGTAAAAAGTAAAAATTATACAAATGAGGTTGGTTTACAGCTCTGTCTGCTAGGTTCTTCTTCAGCCTGCCTGTACTGCCTGGAGCATCATTTTCTCAGTGAAATGAAACTTGTCAATAACACTATCCCAAGGGGTTGCAGCATTTTGTGCTCTGTAGACAAGTGTCCTTCATACAGAGATTAGGTAAATAAAACTAAGTAAAGAGGTAATTAATGCTCTCCTAAAGGTGTCCACTATGATAATTCAGTCATTCTGGTCAAGTATGAAAATACAACATATTTTGTGATGTGTCAGTGGTGTGGCTTCCATAACAAAAAATATGGATGTCAGTCTGGTTTTCTATACCATATCAGTTACCTAGTCCAGAACTGAAAGAATACGGGTATCATTTATTTGATAATTACACAAGGATAACTTTGAGACCAATTACATGACCAAGCAATTTACCTTTCAGAGTTTTTGGAATTCAACACTTGTAATGCAACTGCAATTTTGCAAGATCTTATTAGAACAGATAAAATCAACTCCAATTACACAAGTAACCCAACTCTTTGCCTGAAATGTCATAAATCAAACTTTACCAAGGTATGAAGTGAGACAAACCTAGTAGATACCATCTGTAACTAACGAGGGAAAGGTATACTTTCCTAGATTACTGTATAGTTTCATTTTCATTACTTCCACAAACCAATCAATAATGTGAACAACTACAATCTGCAAAACAAACAGCATAATTATTCAATATTTTGTAAGCTTAACTTCTCTTTAAATTTCCCAGAATTGACAACAACTGAAAAGAAATGCAAAATGCTCCATATATACCCACATGTGGTATTTACTGGCTGTGCTGGAACATTGATTAGAATCAATGCACACAATTTTATCTAACCAGGACTCTCCAATGCTCTCAGGAGAGAACTATTAAGTTACACTGCTGAGTGAAATACAATTTACTGAATGTCACCTCTTTGTATGATTATCCTTCCTACCCAGCAAGTCTGCCCATAAAATAGTCCCACTGAGTTCCACTTTGCCCAAAAGTCAGGTCAACATAAAGATGAAGGGCACATGTAAAGAACATGTGCTGTACAACTGTTCCTATCAAATGGCCCCTACACAAGACAATAACTTTTAGACTAAAACTTTTCTTTCTTTCTTATTTTCCTTTCTTTATTTCTTTGTTTTAGCTACATGGTTCCTCCTATTCAGTTTTGTAAAGGGATTTAATTGATTCTATGTTTCTGCTGCATAAGGAAATGTAGCTGTCACTGATACCAAAGCCGAGTAATGATATATAACTTGGATATGAAAGCCGTGTAATGATATATACCATGGATACTACTAGAATACATGCTTATGTCAATATGTCATATAACTGATTGTTTCAATCAAAAAAGGGGGACTCTGGTTGTCTGAGTTGTCTAAAGTGCTCGCCTTTACCAATCACTGCCCGTCTCACCTCTGTCTGCACTGGTTCGAGTCTCGGGCTCAGCCAATGTGGGTATGTGGGAAAGCTTGCCAGTAGCTTCCCATGGGTTGGTTGTTCTTACAGGGGTTTTCATGGTTCTTCCTCCACCAGTTACACTGGCCACCATGCATTATCATGTGCAGAAAATGGCTTTAAACTCCAAACAACGTTTTAATCAATTATTCATGATTTCCAACAACTTAAATTATGTCAAACATG
Source organism: Megalonaias nervosa (assembly GCA_016617855.1). Taxonomy (NCBI): domain Eukaryota; kingdom Metazoa; phylum Mollusca; class Bivalvia; order Unionida; family Unionidae; genus Megalonaias; species Megalonaias nervosa. The sequence continues at coordinate 264,706 of JAECUM010048374.1, forward strand.
CAATAAACATGAATACAGGAGGTATTATATAGGACAGTGAAACAACTTGGAATATCACTCAACATAAGAACTTTGGTACTAGAGGGGTTAAAACAAACTTTCTTTTCTCCTTGCAAATTTAGATAACTTTCATTTGTCAGATGAATAAGGTATGACATACAAAAACTGTGTAAACATTAAATTGACTTCTGAAATCCATAACATAATGGCCTCCATGTGCTTGACAAATAAAAAATTATACCAACTCATTCATGTCTAGGAAATTGACATAGCAGTGATATACATTCTTTTAAATCAAGAAATGCATCAACTCAAAGTCCCTTTGCTGCAGATAAAATTTAGGTCATAACACAAGTCTTTGATACTAAATAAAGTCTGGAATTTTAAAAATCCTCAGTTTAACTGACAATGCAAGAGATCAAAGTGGGTCTGATGTTACTAACCGGGCATACTTTGATCTAATGGCATTATATTATAGTAATGGGGCAGGTGTCTTGGATTGAAAGACATCAATGTCAAGATAATTTTGAGCTACTGGTATAAACTGATGTTATCTGACATATTGTTTGCTCATGATTCTACTTCAATAACTTATGCTAGACAAATTAATGCCCTGCTGTTTTTGGTGTCAATGTGAAAGTTTTTCAAGCAAAGACTCCGGCCAACACATTTCATTCAACCAAGCTAGGACTCCAACCATCACATTTCATCCAACCAAGCTAGGATTTCAACCATCACATGTATGTAAAGCAGTCTTGAAGAGAAAGTTGTTCTGTAATTGATTTTTTCTTTATTTTGCACAATGGCAACAAGAGTCTTGCTTGATGGGAAATATCATCTGTAGGTTTTCCACCTGGTTGGTGGTCACGAGTCACCAGAAACACCAAAACTGATCTAAATTAACATTCATACCAAGATGGATCGAAATCTGTAAGGCTGTTCTGAGAAATCCATATCTTTGGTATGGAAGCCACACCACCTCTAAAGGAAGTGGGGAGTCGTCTTGGATACAATTTTAATATAGCATGTGCTAAGAAACATTCCAAGTTTGATCTACTTTTTGTATTTTTGCCAAGGGAGCAACTCAAGGCATGTCCTAACAAATATTCAAAGTTTTATCAAAATTAGCTGAGCTATTCTTGAAGATGACATTAGTTTTCCATATGGTTCATACTGAATCCAGACTATTGCAAGAAAAGTCACCCTAAATACAATTTTGACTGAGCACATTCCTACCAAGTTCTGCCAGAATTGGCTAGATTGTTCTGGAAATGTTAAAAACCAGTTTTCCACTCAGCTGCCATAAAATTAACAGTCACTGTTGCAAAGGGAGCCATTAAGGATGGAAATGTGATCATGCATGTCCAAGGAAAACACTGTTATCAAGTTTGATCACAGTTGGCTTAGACATTCTGGAAAAATGTCAAAATAGTCCATACCTCTGCTAGGGGAGCCACCCAAGACACAATTCTTATACAGCATGTAAAAACACTCATAATAAGTTTAATCAAAACTGGCTCAGCTGTTCTAGTGAAAACGTCAAAAACAGGTTTTCTATATGGTTGCTACAGAAGCTATACCAATGTAGGGGAAGCCAACCATAAATGAAACGACTTTGATAAAGCATGTCCCATAAAACACTCCTACCAATTTTGATCTGAACTAGCATTGCCATTCTAGAAGTCAAAAGTAGGTTTTCTATCTAGTTGCTAAGGAAGCCACAAAAGTCTGATCAGAACTGGCTCAGCAACTCAGATGAACAAGTTGAAAATTGGTTTTCCTAAATGGCTGCTTCGGAAGCCAAACCACTTAAAGGCAACACATCAGGTTCACATCTGATCAAAGTTATCCTAAGAAGCATCAATCCCAAGTTTGATATAAATTGGTTCATCCGTTCAAGAGAAGTTAAAAATATGTCTTCCAACAGGTTGCTAAGGAAACCACACTGTTGCTCGGGGAGCTATCCAGGATAACATTTTGATACAACATTTACTAAGAAACATTCCCACAAAGTCTGATCAAATTTGGCAGTCAAACTCTCGGAAACAGGTTTTACATTTTAGTTGCTATGGAAGCCACACTGTTGCTAGCAGTGCCACCCCAAAAAAATGTTGGTGTTGCAGATCATAAGAATCATTCCTACCAGGTCCAATCTCGGCCCTGCAGAAAAAGACTAAAACATAAATGTTGACAGATGCTGAATTGAGGGCTGATGAGTACAGCATGACGGAGACAAAGAATGGACAGGTCATGCTGGACACAGGTGCATACCATAAGCTCACTTGAATTAATGGTCAGGCAAGCTAACAAGAATATAGCATACACTGTAAGCATGCAAGTCAGTGTGTCAACCATGGTGCAATCCAAGCCTAACGGCAGATGTAAAATATATAAGCACAGAGGATCTTACAGGCAAACTAATTTTATGGGAAACATGAAATGTGTTGAATTGTTTCTGTCTTTTGCCTTTGTGAGTTTAAATTATTCAACAGTCACTTTTAATGTGTATATATGAACAAGTGACAATGTGAGATTCTTGGCATCTTATGATGAACTGCACACTCAGGAATGGTTTTTCCTCCAATAAATCACCAGTCACTGTAAAACAAGAGTACCATAAACAAAACATTATATGCCCACCCTGTGTTTTACCCTTTCAACACCACAGGTGAGTAATGTGGTCCAGGAACAATAAATCTTGCTCAACAATGCAGACCAGAATTCCAGTCTCACTTTCATGTCATGCTTTGATGATATATTCTCTGATTGGTCAATGTCAGGGTACCCCATTAGTAAACAATTATTTCACAGTATGATTCATTTGCATACCATTCTATGTACATTCTGACTTTAAGGTAGGTTATTAACAATAAAGGGTGGGTCCAATCTATAAATGTACATCTTCAAATATCTTCAACGGACCAAATCTCAATCGGATTGTAACATTTACACGTTTGAAACACATCAGCCCAATATGACTACTTGATGATCTAAAATACCTCTTGAATATTTTCAGCTATTTTAAAGTGACCATGACGAGTAAATCTCAGAAATAGCAAGATTTACAACTATGAATTCACACCTGAAGCAACAAAGTGACCAAAATCAACACAAGGTGCTTGAACTGATGCCACATTATCAAGGTTCTTCTGGCCCTTTGACGGAAGTTATGAAATTGACAGAGATGAACTGTATAGGCCCCATTTCGGAGAAATTAATGTCACATGATAGTTTGTCCAGGTAAACAATATCTGCATTTCATTGATGACACAGGCAAATGACGTGCTGAACAAAGAACTGTCTTGGACTTTTGATAAATTAACCTGGTCTGAGTGAAGTCAAAACAAAAGTTTTAATTCTTATTTATTTCAATAATAAAAAACTTAAAACCTTATATATTTCAGTTTTTAAACACCTGTAGAAATATTGTTACACAACTGTAGCTTTCCATGTAATGTAAGATAACACTGTATTTATTCAGGTCATGATTTGTAAGAATGCAACAAGGGATCAAAAACATATTATATACAACTCTGTTAAGCTTTATTCAACATTTTAGAGAGAAAACAGACATAATATGGAACACATAAAAATGCTTCTCGGACATTTGCATTTTGTGATCCAATTATGTGATGGTACAGTAGTTACATCTGATTCAACAGCCCTCTCCCACATGCAGAAATTTGCTTTTTTGTAACATAATTATGTGATGTCACATTCTGTTACATCAGAAATAGTAACTCTCTACCACACACAAATCTATATTATAATTAAAAATAAAAGAATACAATGTGCCAAAATAGATTATACAGCAATGACAATGATAAGAACAAACTAAGCCCAAATAGATTACACAGCAATGACAACAAGAACAAAACATGCCCAAATAGATTACACAGCAATGACAATGATAAGAACAAAATAAGCCCAAATAGATTACACAGCAATGACAATGATAAGAACAAAATAAGCCCAAATAGATTACACAGCAATGACAATAAGAACAAAACATGCCCAAATAGATTACACAGAATGACAATGATAAGAACAAAATAAGCCCAAATAGATTACACAGTAATGACAATGACAACAACAAAATAAGCCCAAATAGATTACATAGCAATGACAATGATAAGAACAAAACATGCCCAAATAGATTACACAGCAATGACAACGATAAGAACAAAACATGCCCAAATAGATTACACAGCAATGACAATGATAAGAACAAAACATGCCCAAATAGATTACACAGCAATGACAATGACAAGAACATTCCCAAATAGATTACACAGCAATGACAATGATAAAAACAAAACTTGCACAAATAGATTACACAGCAATGACAATGATATGAACAAAACGTGCCCAAACAGATTACACAACAATGACAATGACAAAAACAAAACATGCCCTAATAGATTACACAGCTATGACAATGACAAGAACTAAAAATGCCCAAATAGATTACACAATGACAAGAACAAAAGATGCCCAAACAGATTACACAGCAATGACAATGATTTTCAAGTTCAAACATTCATTGGAATCTATTTATAACACACTAACCTCGAACTCACTCCTCTGGATGTACAAGTGAGCAAGAACATTTTTGTTATTTTTTGTTTTCGAAAGAATCAATGTGAACTAAATAATGAATTTGTCAGATTCACACAAGACATGTATATTGAGCTGAGTTCATTAGTAGAAAAAGGAGTAATGCATTTATAAAGCTTCTTATATATATATATATATATATATATATATA